>VUJU01000461.1:83985-105543 GCA_009835225.1 Aphis craccivora
TATATCATTGTTGAAAAATTACAATTATTAATTATTCAACATATTTTTAAACAAATTGGAAATAGATATGTATACTCGTAAAATAATCTTATATAATGTATAACAATATATATGTATTTGTGTCTGAGAGTCGAATACCACTCTGGACTCCCTTCCCCTATTAATCCGCCGCGGCGCCGCTATAGATATTGTATAATGCACGTAAATAGACCGAAGAATTCAGAAATATTTATATTTTTGGTAAGGTTACCTATCCATGATAACTCTCTCCTTTCCTTTTTTTATACATTAATTATTACTCCGATATTATGTTAATATCATGTTCTGGGGAAAAATTAAAATACTTATAAAAAACGGAATGGCACCTAACTAATTTTAATAATTAAATGGTTTTGGAAACGTTTGGACTTTATAGGTTGGTTCGATACTCTTTTCCGTTTGCTATAACTTATAAGTAAAAATAAAAACATAATAATACAGTTATCAAAATACTAGTGTATGTGACCGTCATCAGAGACAATAATATTATGTCGGAATGCAAAAATCAATTTGTCAGTGAAACCAGTAAAACGTTTAGTAATGTTTATAACGAATGTACTCATGTACATCATACATGTAAGCAGTATAGTAAAATTTTACTATCAAGATCATAAAATGCAATTTAACGTTATATAATAATATCTGCTTTGAATATGGTCCAAAACCTAAATGCATATATTAATCCGCACTAGTTGCCGTTACCTTTAACATAATATAGTGTTCTCGTGACTTAAAACTTAACGTTTTAATATCAGACGCACATACACCACGACGACGACTGTTCTCGGTATTGTGTGATAAATATCCAACTCGATCGGTTGGAATTTGCGTGTTATTAGAAAGATTTACGAGGAAAAGAGTCAGTAAACAGCAGTAAATTTCCCGGACTCGCGTAATAATGTAATACGGATATTGTAGCGTGCGCATACGTGTAAGTTGTAGTTGTAGCGCCTACACACCTTTGCAACGAGCTATATTATAATATAGTGATGTACAATACGGTATTTTGTTTTCGTCCGGTAAGTCTGCTCGCGCGATAACGATATTATATTGTTATGGGCCGGCCGCCCGTTCGGGGGGGGTGTAGAAGCCGCCGCGACGTCCGCGCAGAGTTTTGGCGCGGCGGCGGTGATAGATGGCACCGCGGCGGCGACCGGACGGATAAGAAATTGTCCAGGGCGAGAGATTTGCGATCGGCGAGCGGGAGGGGAGGGGGGGGGTGCAAAGACGAAAGCGGAGAAAAAAATCGGCCAAGCGGCGGCGGCGGCGGCCGCCTTAAGGTGTAAGACAAGAAGACAAAGGGTTCGTATATATTTATGCGTGTGTTGGTGGGCGAGCAAACTGTATAAAAAGACGTCGTCGGTCGTCGGGTCGGGTTGGGTTGCGCGCGCGCGCGCGCGTGTGTGTGCAGCCGACGAGGGTGATTTTTGGGGGTGGGGGTAGGCAGCTGTCCCGAGGGGGTGACTGTCGAGGGGGAGGCGGTGTGAGTGTCCTCTTGTTAATACGTGTCATCAATCTAGCTTTATTGGCAGGGTGTGGGACGTGCCGATGCGCGCCCGACCGCCACCGCCACCGCCGCCGCCGCCGCCGACCATAGCGCTGACAAATGTCTGGCGCACCGCACCGTCTCGGCGGCGGCTTTCTCTACGTGCAACATTTCTTTAGTTGAATTACACGCGCGCACCGCAGCCCGGCCGACCCCCTTTACCCGTCCACAAGTCGGCCGCCGCCGGCCACGCGAGTGTAATAAATACGCACACACGCGTATATATATATATATATATGTGTGTGTGCACGTGTGTGTGTATGTGCCGATGACCACGAAAAACCCCAAGTGAAGCGTATAGAGAAACTACGACTATAGTCAAACACTATTAATCAAATCCGACCCGTATACATTAGCCGTCGTCGGCACCACCGCCGCCGCCGCCGCCGACCGATCGATAATTAATATCGCAAAACGTTCGAGGGCTTAGGTCAGGTTTCCTTCATCATTTTTTTTTTTTTTTTTACCACCTTTACACCCACACAAGCCGCCGCCGTTCGATCACACGACGTTATCGCATCGGTCCATGGGTTTTCGCGGGTACGCGCCGTCATAATGTTATATTATAATATATGCACACGATACTATAAAGTGCATATAGTATAACACTGTGTGCTGTCTATAATAATAGTACACGAGAAACGTCATCCGACGCATGTATTGTAAACATTATATAGTATAATAGTTATTTATTACGTTTTCGGCAGAAACGTGTTTCGGCTCAGCGTATACAAAGTGCTCGTCGGCCAGTCGTTCAGACGGTTCCATTCATTTTTTAAAAGCAGACTCGTTATCACGACGGTTCGTACCTATATTGTGTGCTAAACTTGGCAGATATCGATTTTTCTCGAAACTCGTTGTCAGTACGTAGATGGGGGCAGGGGCATTCCATGAGATCGGTTGATAGGTGTTGTGATGTCGAATTATAGGTATCGTTTAAACCGTATGTTTTCCGAGATCAAAAACACTTCTAACACAAGCATTATTACGTAACAATATAATATTAGGTAATTTTGTTTTAAAAGCGTCATAGCGTTATATTGAGGAAACAAAACGCTATTTACACTCTTATACAGTTTGATTGGTATTTTTAATGTATACATTTTTAGCATCACTTTCATATTGAATACCATGTTTTACAAATTCATTTGTAAATGACTTTGGCCATAAATATCGGCTAGCTTTTAATGACCATTTAGCATCTGTTTTTGGAGTTTTGTGATATGTATATAAACCATAGCATCGGCTTCCGGTAATTCTAAATTGCCTGCATGTTTCCCAGAAGGTTTTGTCTCTTTGAGAGCGATTTAAAATGTCCATAGTATCCACTGAAAGTGAGAAAAAAACCTTTTTACAGCAATCGCCCATATCCATTACAGGATAGTTTTTTTAATTTTTTTTATAATGAATGCGTTGTTAATGTTAAATTTGTTTGTACTGTAAATTGTCATTCTGAATTAAAAAAGATGTATCACCAGGTAACTGACGACCTAATCTGTGCAAGGCTATAGTAGATGTGGGAGCACAAGCAATGAATCTAGACCTAAAATAATATTATTCAATATCAATCAAAAGTAAATCTTTTATAAATGTTAAATATTATGTACCTTATTATATCAGCGATATCAGTTCCTAACTTGATAATTGCAGTTGCATGTGTTTGTTTATGACAATCAAATATATCAATTGGCTTTGGCTTGTACTGATCCAAATTAGGCTCTTTCATGGCCCGGCACGACATCAGTGCTCTTGGTGTTAATTTGTTTTCCCAATAATTATACCTAAATTAAGGGTAACTCTTATAACTTTATAAGTAATACAAGTATTTGATTTTATCTCTAGATATCTTCCAAATGTTGAAAAAATAAATGCATTTCAGAAAATATTTAATTTCAAGTGAGTAACACATTTAATGAATACCGAAATAATTTAATCACAATAGAATATATAAGATAAAAAAAAAAAAAATCGTTTTTATAAAAAAAAAAAAAAAAAACCCGAAATTGGTAACTTATTTAATAAATAAATACCTAAAAATAAAATTGTATTCATAATATGGTAATAGAAATTATAAAGTGTACAGATATATTCACAGAAATTTTTAATGTTATAGGTAAGTTATAACGTAGGTATTCAATTACAAATTATTTAGACATCGACTCCATACATAGAATTTACAAACAATTTTGAGATTATAAATTATAATATTATTTTACTTTAAACTGATAATATTTTAAATAATTTAGCATTGTGTTTTCTTCTATTATTTTTCTAAAGATTTAAGATACACGAAAACAGTTGTTTTGGTTTCTTTTCTGTGGAGACTGGATGCTTATTCGATACGGAAAACAGATTAAGAAATTTAGTATAATATTCATATATTATAGACTTTGAACGTGTCGATTGTAAGTCAACTCTACTACTCTAGTTGTTATTTTATACTTAACAATCTTTTTTTGTTTTCTCAGCATTTTCTGTTTTCTACTATGTCAGGATCGGACAAACTGCGAACAATATTGAAGACAACTCTAGACAGAAAATCTTGTTTTCAAACTTTTAACTACTGAGCTTCATTCAAAATCGCTTTTCATGGGCAATTTTTTTTTTTAAATTTAAAAAAATACGTGTGTACCATAATATAATATTATTTTAGGGTTCCGTTGAATTGAGTGAATCTAGACAAGTACAATTGAAGATCCAGTGTCTATATTATCTTGTATGTCCTATTAATTATTATTTAATTTTTTTTTTTTTTTTAACATAGAGCCAACATTATATATTTTATTCAAAAAACTGATTAATAAGTACCTATTACATTATTTATAATTTATACGATATCAAATTTGTAATATTTTTAATAAGGTTCCTTTGAATAAAAACAAATGCATTGACATTGTTATAAACATGTTTTTAATATTCACTCAGTTCGTGCGATTGTGTCGCTGAAATATTTGTTATATCTAGTGGCTTAACGATACATTAGGTACCTATCTTAATTTATTCTGTTTCTGTACTAATAAAAAAATATACATAGGAATGACCTTATGTACCTATTATTATAACAGTCGAGTATTCGTGTAAATTACATAACTTTAGATTCTGAGCAGAACGATAAATATATTAATTTATAATGAGATGTATACACTATACATATATGCGTGTATGTGTGCGTGTTTGTGTTTAAGTATACACGATAAGTAATTGAAAATGATACTACTTTGAGAAGGGGTTTTGATAGAAAATTGAATTTAGTTTTTATTTTAGAAGTTAAAATTTTAAAAATTCTATTTACTATTAATTATTTATTATAATAATATAGACACAACTAGGAAGATAGAAAATCGAGGAAAAGTAAATAAATAAATAACAACCTATTATGTTTTATAGATAATGTTATAATAAGTCTAAGTAAACTAAATTCAAGTTACTTTTATTTTTAATTTAGTACAACAAACATAATTTATTTTTACTATTATTCTCAAAACCTCATTAATAATTAATTAATATAAATCGCTCTGAAAAAAGTATCAAGTTGCAAAAGTACTATAATTTAATGCGTGATATTTGATTTTTTAATCTGCAATCAAACCACATTTACTAGGGTTGAAGTTTATATGCAATAAATATGATTCTTTTGTTCAGTTTTTTTCTATTTATTTGATGGTTTCTAAGCAACTGTAATAAAAAAATTACATTATCATACCTAGGTCAACCATATTATAATAGTATAATTGTATGTGTTTAAATCATTATGTCCCTAAATAAAATAACATCTTAGAAATAACACTTTGTAAATATCAATGGGTAAAAGTGATAAAATACACATAGATAATTATTAGAGGGACAAAATAGTTTATTGTTTAAACAGTAGATTAATACTCAAACAAAGAGAGAACCGAAATCATCAAGTCAACATTAATTAACTTATACTGATGTATAAGTGTCATTCGAAATGTTGTACTTAGTATCCTTTGGTATTTTGTTCATATTTTTACTACATTACGAATTATGTAAAACAATACCAAAAGCATTACTGTATTGAACAACTCGCATTTCATATTAACGTAGATTTGAATACATTATGTACAACAATGTACTACGTAGTACAAATATAATAGCATTTTAGTCAGTACTGTAACTAGACCTTTTTTTATCTAGTTTTTGCAGTGTTAGAATAGAATACCTACGTATCATCTATTACTTTATGACCTGTTTGTTCATTAACTGTTTATTACACATTTACTTTTTTCTCGTGACTGTACAATTATATTAATAACTTTTTGTATACATTTAACATAAAACAATGTATTAACATTATTGTAATCTATAGATTAATGTATTACCTAATTAATGTAAGTACTTATGTTAATATAACATGTTGTAAACATGAAATTTCATTTTTTATTTGAATATTATACTAACAAGAATACCAGACCATCAATATTTTAACTTTTAGAAACATATAATAAAATATAAAATAAGCTATAGCTGATCTTAGGAATACCTAAAAAATAAAGGAAATTATTATGATGCATTTAAACAAATTTGAATGATTAAAAACATAACAAAAGCCACAGTTTGTACTAGAAGTTACGATGGACAATAATAGTGTGACGGCGTGGCCCGTGCATTAGTAGTATTGTCCATACCGAATGTACAACAAGCACAAAATATAAAGAGTAGTCTCCAAGTTATATTATATTGAATTGTATAATATTTTATTATAATTTTTTAAGAATTGTAGTTATACCGATTATTATTATAATATTTACTTAGTACGTAGGTACTTTAAATAAATAAATATTTAGGATAATGATAAAATTGAAATTATATATGAATACAAATTGCGAATAATGTATCATAAATTTACTTTAAAGTTTAAATTATATAAATATAATAATTATTATTATGGTATAACTTAAGAGAAGTTTAAAAAAATTTTCTATGGAAGTCGATCCTCAAAGGTGAAGTATATTTTTAGTAGATCATGACCAAAAAACGTTTGGCCACCCCTGCTATATAGTATATACTACGCCAATAATAAAAAAAAAAATTGGGATAGGGGAGACATGCCTAAAAAAATGTTTAAAAAATTATATATTATACAATCGTGAATTTTATTGTTCAATACTCGTAAAAATAAAATTTATAAAAAAAAAAAAAAACGATGAGTTTACAAATAATAATATTTGCAATTTAATCTAATTTTATTTCATACCTACCTATTTATCATTATATTATAAACCTATAGTATTAACACACTATTGAGGATAGATATAGGTAGGTATTACATAAGTAGATGATTATGAAAATAACTATCACATTCGTATGATTATTCACTTTTAAAACCAAACAAGCCTATGATGATAAATTTGTAATCAAGATAATATAAAAATGTATTGTTTTAATTTAAATTAATATATTTGTACGTTTTATACAATATTATCAAAATTTAATTAATTTTTGACTCGGCTTCATTATATTATTAATTTGATGAAGACAATCTAACCATACTACTAACATTTATTATTTTTTATTCGTTGGCGGGAATGAATATATTTAATTTAAATTTTTTGTTTAACTTAATTTACTTGAAATAATTAAAAAGGTGAAAATATTGACGTTAAATAAAACTAATTATTTATATTTATCTTTAAATTTGGTAAATTTTTATTCAAGAGCACAATTTTCTTGGAAATGGTAATGACAGCTCTGTTTTATAGAATATAAGAAATTGAATGTTTTTTCTTTTTTTATTATTATTCGTACAGAAGATTATAATTGAATGTGATATTTTATATATTTATAGATATTTGAATTTCAAGTACAGTATTTTTAGTAAATTATAACACTGTTTTTTTTTTTTTAATTACCTCCAAGTATTTACCGTATTTAGTATTTTTATTATATTCATCAAAGTAAAAATAGCTAGGTAAGTGAAGTATACAATAAATCTAACTTCAGTAACTAATACAATATTAATTTTTATAGATAGTTCAAAATCAGTATTATTTATGGATGGGAAGTTCAGAGGAATATCAATATATTTTAGAGAATTTAACAAAATTAAAATATGTTTAACGACTAAAGGCAATTGATTAAGATGAAAGAGAAATCATAAATACCTTCATTTAAATTCAATGTATAATTTTTGGAATCGCTAAAAATCAAGTTTATAAATCAAATAATAACTAATGTCGAGGTAAATTGTATGGATAACAGAGGATATAGATTAATATAATTTATTGAATAAGGCTTTTTAGGAAACTAACAAAAATTTAAATCTGCATGCAAAGAGAAACTTTGTAAGTGGACTTTTACCTAGAATTAGTTACTTGTCACATCAAAAATAGTGTTGAAATCACTCCAAACGCCAAATTCTATTTGAGTAAAGAAAGATACATATAGTTATTCGTGAATTTTCTCTGGTTATTCGAAACCAATTTTCTATGTTAGTGAGAACCCTTAAATTTTGAATTAGGTAAGTAATTCAATTGATGAAAATAGAAATTTATTAATTTGATACAATGACGAAGAGAGATTATGTTAAAATAATTAAAGGATTGTACACCTACCATAAATACATAAGCATTTATTCGAGGTGATAATTGAAATAACTATTAGAGTTTCAATAATGGAGTAACACTTTTCTATAAAACATTATGACGAATAAGATAGTTTTATATCTATACATAACTTAGGAATATAGAATAAATATGAATAACTAACAGAATGAGAAGTACTGACAATAATTATTCATTAAGTGATGTGAATTTGTAATGGATTGGTAGAAATATGAGATGAAGTTTTCTATAATTATCATTGAGATAGATAAGAATAATAAGAATATACTGGAGCACGGACTCGCCTATGTTCGTTTGTTGTGAAAAACGGGCCGTCTCAACTGCCGCTACCCCCACTACCGTATGGCATTAAATTGAACTTCCGTACAAATAACATTGAAAAACTACACATTTTACCTTAACATAACTCTGGGATAAATGTTCGTATTACGTTAACTTGGGAACCAAAATTTTTGTTTTTTTATGTACTTAAAATTGATATTTACAAAAAAAAAAAAAAATGTAAATTATCTGAAAATTATTTGTTTACTCATACCAATTGCATATAACTTTTTGCCAATACAGGAGTCGGGTAATCGGCCCATTTTTACACGCTAGTTGTCTAGTCCGCGCTCCAGTATATTCTTATCTATCTCAGTGGTAATTATAAGAACAGGCAATGATTTCGAAACGTTTCATTAGGTAAAAAACAGTTATAGTAATAATAGTAGTAATTATCAAATATAATATATTATTAAAGCAATCTAAAAGCTAAAGCCTAGATTTTTTAGCAATCGAACATGCAACGGTGCACATACGTTTAAAAACTGATAAACTGCTTTTATTATAGACACTAAGACCTATAAAATTGAATAAAATACAATTAAATAATAAATGAAATCTACCGATAAGCTAGATAGCTTCAGCATCTATGTGTGGTTATTAGCTAAACAGGATAATAAAGTTACGGAAAACCACACATTATCAAGATCCATAAAAAAGTGAAGGAAAGTGATTAATTAAAAAAACGTAAAGCCAAACCAAAACGTCAATCAACGCATCGAACCAAAACAATCGATTACCTATAAATACTAAAAAAAAAAAACAAACAATTATTATCATTTATTAATTTATCATCGATTTGCACAGAATATAACTGTGATTGGCGACTGGCTAACTAAAAGTAACTGATAAATGAAAATGTTAAAATATGTGGGACATATTATTATAGAACCAATTAATAGAAATATGGTACAAAAATTTGATATGGAAATTTGTTGTCATATTTTAATTAAGTTAATTTTAGACCGCCTCCTGTGTGATAAAGTGCTTATCCATTAGCTTTAATAGATAAATACGACTATTCACTAGGACTGGTTACATTAAATTAATTCAAAAAGTATACTTATAAATTAGCCATTGAGCCATTGTTATAAATTTATAATATTTTAATAAAAAATAATAAACACGATCAATATAATATTGTATGCAATGATAATAATTTGCATAAAAAAAAGTAATAATAATAAAAATAACAATATCACATCAGGTAATAAATAATGAAAAAAAAATAAAAGCTATTCAGATACAGAATAATATAAAACTCAAAAACAATTTTGATTATTTAAAGGAATATTCTTATATTAAACTTAATTTAAAACCAATATTAAATATTTTACAAATTATAATATGTATAAAATATGAAAACTAATAGTTTTTCTTTTACAAAAATAAACATTTATATCATAATTAATAACTACACAATAAAATGTATTTTGTGATCAATAGTAAAAATTATTTAATCCTATTTAGGATAAAATTTAATTTAATTTTAATATCCATGTCAATATATATTAATACACAATATTAGTTATTTATTATCAACTACTAAATTTAATTGGTTTTTAAAAATACCTATTGCATAATTGTTCTTCTAATTCCAACTAATTTGAGACGAAGCAATATGCATTGCCTTAGTTAATATTTTTTAGAAATTAAGACCTACAATTTGATACATTTTAATAATCTATTTAAATTATTATAATATACAAATAATGTTATTTATATTTATATTTAATTATAACTTTTAAGTGTAATTAATAAGGTGGCAATGATATTATACTTATAATATTATTAACATATTATTAACAACATAAATATTATTAGGTATGTATGTTATTATTATAATAAATTTAAGAGACTTGAGTTATTTAAAAGTGGCTATTGCACGAACTTAAATTAAAAGTCAGTTTTAACTTTAAAAATGATCCCGCAGTATACCAATAATTATTTTGAAGTGGGTTTTACAATTAAAATGAGCTTTAAAACTTTCTTCAATATGGCTTTTAGTCTTGGAATAATGCAATAGAAAAATAATTTGAAGTATTTAGCCATGCAAATAATAGATAGTAATAAAATTATACGTTTACCCTATGGCATTTCAACCAATTAAAATAATAAAAATAATTATTTTGATCGATCGAAAAAATAATTGGGTCGCATACATTTTTTCATTTACATGATGAAAAATGATTCATTTATCATTGGCACGCGGGGATTAGAAAAAATTAATCAACACTAATAAAAACCTTTCTTTACCGAATGCAAAAATGCTTAGCGTTTACACTATTAATACCACAAAGTACACAAATACAATGACCAAATATGACAAATTAAAAGATAGGAGATTTATTTTATAAAAAAAAATATTGTTTAACTGTTCTTAACTTGTACTATTACTACAAAATCATTATCCATTACAAAAATGTATATTATAACGTTAAGGTATAATTATAAGTGTATAACAAAATACTTTATTTATACTACGCTTTAATTAAACACAATAAAAAATAAAAACAGTAAGTAAACCTATTTTATTCAATATACGAGTAGCTATTTGTATATTTCATTTACATTGTACATTTTTAAATGAATAAAATAAATCTAACATAAATATAATAATGAAAATAAAGATATTAAAAACTGATTTGTGCCATAAAAGCAAAACAATAACGTAAAATAAAAGACACAACGGTCTTGTAAAGCACTAAGCCACTAATAGTACTTAAGTTTTAAAAATATGGATTTGAAACTTATTGTATAAATTTATATGGATTTATATAGATACATCATTTAATAATATTTAAAAAAAAAATAGAAGATAAATGCAATATTAAACATCGTATGAGGGTTTTGAAAGGGTGATAACCGGCCATTCACTTTTCTAACTCAATGATCAGTGCCTTACGAATGATTTATAATTAGTCTTAAATATTCATACCTATATAAAATATAGTTTACTGAAGATAAATTGATTATTTATACCAAAATAATAATAATTTTATAATATTTTAATATAAGTCGATTAAAAATTTAAAAAATAATTTTAAATTCAATAATATCAAATAGATTTAAAATTTTGTTCAACGGGAAATTATGAGTACTACCTAATTTCATAATTAATATTAACAATGACAGGTTTCTCGTAGATAGATAGAAATAAAAGTTGTAAGATTTGTAAAATTTGTTAGGTTTTAAAGTGATATTTTAAATCATAAAAAAAGAAAAACTATGTTAAATATTATAAAATTGTAAAATAAATTTATGATTTTTAATTTAACTACAAATAAAAAATTAATATATCATCGATACGAATCGGAAATTCTTATTTCAATTTCAAATCCTGAATGTACGAAAAAAGGCCATTGTATGCGGAAAATGTAAATAACATCATAATAGTGTATCTAACACCACCAAAACTATAAGATACACATAATAATATTAATAATTTGGCCTTAACAACATAACGACGTGAATGCACAAACGATAAATAAATCCGTTAAAGCAGCGGTTCTCAACCTTTTTGTATTCGCGTACAACAACACAGTTTGAAAATTTTTACGTACCACCAGACCATTTTTTTCCTTTTTTTTTTTTTTTTGGTTATTGATAATGTATAATACGTATATGTTTTTCATAAAGGGAGATTTTCTTCGCGTACCACCTATAAGCTTGCCACGTACAACAGGTTGAGAACCGCTGCGTTAAAGAATCGGTTTTTATATTATGGTAGATACGTCAAATACCAATGGGCCGTATCAATTGATTTAGTATTAGTGTACATTTACGCTAGAGAAGGACCGTTTAAACCTATAACTACTAACATATAAATGGTGCTATAAAAGTCCTTATAGTTTTTTTTCCACAGTAGTTCAATACTTATTTACAGTAATCGAATTATTAAACATACTCGACGTATGAATAATACGTAGTCTACAAACTGGACTCATGAACAATTCGTTAGATAACCATTATAAGAAATTCTTTAATCTTTATATTATCTATTTTGACGACTGCTGAAAAAAGAAAACATATTATTTATTGTTCAAACAAATCAAACCGATTTTTGTACTTGTATACTTGATATATAGTCATAAAATTACATAAAACGCATAAACGTATGAAAGTGACAAGAAGATAATCAAAACAAATTTAAATTATTTTAGAAAACATAAAAAAGTAAAAGATTATTAATAATTATTTTTATTATCAGAGCAATAATTTATCAGAGCAATAATTTTAATATAATATAATATAAATAATACCACAAAAATTACACGGCATATTACTAACATAGTGTAGTACAACAGTTGAGTGCCGAACAAACAATAACACACTTTATTCGAAAGAAAAGTTATGATATTTTTATCATTATTAATTTTATTATTTATTACGGAATGTTGTACCTAAATAAAATAATAAAACATTTTTTATGTTTACATGTATGTTAATTATTTCTTATCGATCTCATAGACGATGCGCCCAAATTTTGTTATCTAATAATTACAATTCAATTGATTAAGTTATTTGTGACAAGTATCAAAAATAATATATTTATATGTGTATATCAAATTATCAACTGTAGTAAGTTATAACACCAATTATTCCGTTACGATCATTAAATTTTGAAAAAAAAAAAACTAGGAAATAGAAATATACCTACTTGCATATATTCATAAAAAGTAATAAGACACTTAAATTTATGGTTAAATTCAAGTGTACATCCATCTGGATTTTTCCACACACAAAAAAAAAAAAAACGACAAAACATTATTTCCACTTCAATCTAACTCTAAGTTTTAACAAACTTGAATATTATAAGCGAATTAATTGTAAATCTTATATAGTTATTTGGAGTATATTACTTGCTTTGGAAAAAATTATAATGGGTATGTTGCATCCTAGCTGCATCTAAATAAAAAAAATTCAAAATGTCTTAGTTAATTTGAGGCACAGAATACATTTATTTTTTTAGACCTAGTTGCAATTTTATACATCGACATAATAATTTAACAAACAGGATTGTATAAATCATGATTTTTAATACCTGTCATTATAATTTCACATTTAGCACTTACAAATAATAACTATAATAGCTATAATAAAGTTTAAATTTAAAAATGTTTTAAAATCAGTTTAAAAAATATATCCAAGCTTTTAACTGAGTCTTAAGACAAAAATAATAATATTATCTGCGTTTACATACATATTTTGTTATTCATATAACTTAAGTAAAGCTTTAAATTAAAAAAGTGGGTAAGCGGGTACCGCTCTGCTGAATATTAGGTGTATATGATCATTATTATTTACATAGGAGTGTTAAATTTGAATTCAATGATAGGTATCATTGTATACGAAAAACGATTCTGAATGGAGATGATTTGTCAGCTTAGAATATAATTTCGAATGGTTGGTGAAAAGGGGGGCTTATGTTTTAATGTCCTGAACATACCAGAATTTAAGTTTATTATTAAAAGCTAAACTTATGGAAAATCTCGTATTAAATTTTTAACTCTTAGCTACTTATACAAAAATTTTTATGAATTATACCTACTAAATAATTAACAAATATTCATGGTTTTGACGAATTCTAGTCAATATTTGAACTTCAAATGCTAATAAAAAACAATTGTGCCTATGTATTCTTATAATTTTTTAATCACTAAAGAATAACTTATGAGAAACTTTGTATTAAATGTTCAAGTATTTTAATTGGGCCAAAAAAGTTTTATCGACGATACAAAAAATTTTTTTCAGAAAAATTGAAAATTTCAATGGTCTATAAATAACTCAAAAAAGTCAAACATTTTTGAAAATTTAACTGTATATAGATAACACTAACATAAAAATTTGGTGAAAATTTTAAGTATTTACAGTGATTCGTTTTTGAATTACAACCATATAAAAAAATCGATTTAGTCGAAAACTGGTTTTGCGTAAAAATTCCCGTTTTTCCTTAATTTTTTTTTTGTTTTTTCGCGGCGCTTTTGAAAACTATTTGGGAAATTTAAAAAATGACCACTTCAATGCACCAACTAGATTCATTTTGCTATCGGAAACCACCCTCAAAGCTTAAAATTGAAGCATTATTTCGACACGTTCTCGTGTATACAGATACAAAAAAAAAAAAAAAAAACACAACATTGTAAAACCAATACATTCATCGCTCTGCTCAGAATCTAAAATAAGAATTTCTTTTTCCTAAAATATAATGATGACAATATAAATATTATAAGTATAAATAATTGCATTGAATAATATAATGATTTTAATAACATTTTTATAAAAATATGTTATAACAAATAGAGATTGAAAATAAGTATTAATAATTACGTCTAGAATATTTAATTGTAGATTCACAATTGATGTTGATAACTTGTATTATACTATAGTATAGCCAATTTACATCTTGTTATATATAGCAGACCTTTTTTGGGAGTGCAAGTATAGTATAGTACTCAATTATCATTACAAAGAAATTGCATAGAATCTAATTAAAAGTTGTGTTAAAAGTTATTTTATTTGAAAAATTTAAACACAAATAATAAGGTAAAAAAAAAAATCTACAAACTATTTTTATGGTATCGTTTAAACATGAGTGCATTATTTATGATTAAATTCATTTTTAACTTAAATAGTAATAGAATATTTTTTTTTATTGGAGTAATTAATTAATTTAATATAATGAAGGTAATAATGTAAATTTAACATTTAGAATAATTAAATAATATAAAATATTCCAAGTGGCATGCGTTGTAATAATAATATAGAATATTTCTGATTTATTTTGTAGAATAAATAAATAAATTGTTATCATATATTTTTAAGCCGATAGAAATAGATTTATTAGTTTGACTTTAATATTAGGTACATGATATCACACTAACGATATCGTAGGTACATATACATATACATAGTTATTGATGTTCTTATATTTTAAATTATTGACACAATAATTTTGTTTCCATATAGTATTGGATAGTTATATAGTATATTATCGATATTTTAGTGATATATAGTTTCATACCTAGTTAATATTATTAGCGGGATGTGTACCAAGACTCATCAATATTTAACAATTTATAATTTATATACTACATATCGAATTTGTTAAAACGACACATAAGTAAACCATATAATTTATGTGAATGAGAAGTACTTCTAATGATGGTATATAATTCAGTGTCTTTCGAATGTCATATGACTGGGGGAGCATGAGAATCAAACACAGATGGAAAATCATTAATATAAATGAGAAATAATATACTAGACAAAGTTCAGCCCCCGTGGGAATCTCTGATTTTTCAAAATAAATATTACGTATAGAAAAATACGATTCAACAGCTTTTATTCCATCGATCTGACTAAAAAAAAAAAAATTGAAAGACTGTAAAAGTATAAATTATAAATGCGAGGCTTTCAGTAGTCATTAGAAATCATTAACATCGAATAATGTATACCTAATGAAATGCTAAATAAACACATTATCGTATTTACAACCTAACAAGAATATTACTATATGAATTTAGCTGAAACAACTCAAACACATATGCCCAATATTTACGCAAATATTAGGAAAAATTCATTTAAATGCAAAACAATAAATAATGTATCATGTAATATATACGTATTAATCACGAATTGTACATAAAAAAAACAAATAATAATTATTCAAAAAAAAAAACAATTTTTATAGTTAAAAAAAATATATATATTAATGGCATATACTTTAAAATATAAAAATTCTATTGAAAAACCAATGCTTTCACTTTTCTTATGAATATTTTAAATATTGTAAAATTTGATATTTCAGCTCAGGTATACATACATTTTTACTGCCTACAAGATTAACATATACTAAATATTCATTGAGTTTTACACATTTTAAAGATTGTCGATTATCTAAAAAACGATTTACCAAAACTAAATGTATCGGGTTGATAACCACAATAATACATATGATTTGTGAAATGCACACCAAAATAAATTATCACTATTATAGGAACCACCGATAAAATATTTATTACTGTTGACGGGATGATTATGGTGAAATACTTAAAAACTAAACACTTATTATTGCATAGCAGGAATTATTAGGATAATTAAATTACGTGGCATTTGTGTAGGTCATTCGAACTATTCTCGGAGGAATAAATTAATGCCTATGACAATATTTTAATATTCTATCATTTATAATATCACCAGAATGAACAATTATTGTTTAACGGCTAACATTATCAAATTGATCAGATAAGAAATGGACATATAGTTGAATGAACTTGAATGTAAATTTCCATCTCAATATAGTAAATAAATAAAAAAAAAAAAAAACGGTAGATACGATATCTATAAAAAATATCCACGTATTATTAGGCATATATTACCATAGCCTATAATAATAGGTTTTGTACCCAATAAAAATTATAAGAATTCCAATATCCTACTTCGCCAACTCACAAACACGATATACGAGTATAAAAAAGTAGATAGTAGATAACCACTCTGCTATACGGTAGGTGTTGAGTGTACCTATCTAGTCATAGAGCAGGTCACTTTAAATGGGTGTGTAAATTTTTAATTGTATGACAAAATCGCATCGCATACGAAAAATGACTCTGGACAGATATGATATGTTATTCTACATTTGTAAGTATATTTTATTATACATTAATTATTATATTGCTACTACAGTTATTTATTTTACCATTACTTACAGAGCCGGAGCAGGAGCACCTACAAAGGTCCTGCTAAAGCAAAATCGGATGTTGGACTCATGCAGAAACTCAGAAAATAATAGTACATGCCGTAGAATTATTCAGATCGTATTTTCACAGACTTAAAAAGATACAATTATTCACATATTTGATACGATTATACAAATCGTTGAAACGTAATTTAATGACGTTAATTAGTGTAATTATTTTAAACCCTAAGCCGCAAGAGTTCTTTTGATGGTAAAACATTAAAAAAATATTTTTATTTTTAAATAGTGTTAATGAACATCAAAACTGATTCCAAATTATATTTAAATTTAATTTTATAAGGATTATTTAAGTTCTTATATAGGTATATCATGCGCCGTAATAAAATAAGAAATCTTTTCTTTAATAAAACAAATTATCACATTTTAATATTTCATTTATAATCATAACTAAATAAAAAAATATTCATTATTATACATATACCATAATAATTACTCATATGTATAGGATTTATTGAAAACAATAAAACTATTCAATAAAGTAATTATTTAGTTTTACTTTTGTAATAGCCATCATTGCACAGTGTATTATTTGTGATACACTTATGTTAATTGTAACTGATGCGTACATGTATAATGTATCATATTCTGTCAGGACTACGTGTAAAAAACGAATAAAAATGTAAATTACTTACCATTAATTCGATATTCAAGAATTTTAAAATAATCACAACAAATAAATGAATTAGAAAATATTTTTTCTGTGTTGGTTATGATATCCATTTTAACTTTAATTTTGAATAGAAAAACACGTTATTTTGTTGTTGAAAAAAATTGTTGATTAGGATTTACAAACTAAGCCCAGCTGATGTCAAAAAGATATTATGAAATAAATGTGAATAAAATTAATACTTATGTGAAAATGATAACAGAAAGCCCGCCAAACCTTTGTTTTAAAGAAACAGTGGTTATTTTTACCTAAATTGTTATGGCTGTATAATACTTGTATGGTTTATACTTAATGCAGTGTAGGGTTGATGTTAGATCGATGTTTAAGATTTTTAAAAATCAAATCCTTTATCTTGTGATTAACCGAAGGAAATTGAATAATGATTAAGAGATTACGTTGAATTCTGATATAACACTGGATATTGAACAGTACGCTGATAATATCATTAACACTAATAAATTATTTTTTTTCTCTCCATCCGTCATTGTCGTACGCGTTAAACTCGCTATGCTACTCCGACCAACGAGATACCGACCTACGAGACACGTAAGTTTAGATCACACAGCACACAGGTAAATATTGTAATAAGAATAAATAACTTACCTACTCTTTTAATATTAATATTATTATGAATTTTTTTTTTTTTTTAGTTTATATTTGATATAATATTTATTATTTTGTATTAAACGTTATTCATACAACTACTAGAAAAAGTTTATTAAATTATAAATTTTAGTGTAAATACCTTAGCATTTTAATATTTTTATTATTTTTATTTAATAATTACTTCCGTTGAATGCCACAGTATTATATCATATTAAATATAAACAGTTATGTATTATTTTATTTAATGGAGTATTTACTATTTAAGATAATATTTTAGTTTACCTAACCAGAACTTAATATATGTTCACCTCTATTAAAATATTTAGGTATGTTATTTTACATAAGCAGGAATGTTTATATAGGCTAAAAGAAAATTATTAGAATCCTATATTAACGTTTTTATTGTTTTATTAGATTAATTGTTTTTTTTTTTTCAAAACTACAGCGTTTCTACTTACTGTGTCATAATTGAAATTTGAAATAGTTTTTCGTCTTTCAAAATGAAGAAAATATTTTAAAAAAAGACTCCGCTTATCATTATATCATTATAATAATTAATAATTGTATTATAATATATCTTATCGTATTTTTACCATATTATATTGTAATTAATTTTTAGTCAATTTCGACTTATCATAGAATAGTATAAATAGGCATTAGATTAAAATCAATCTAAATATTTTGAAAATATCATGTGTATTGTAAAATAAGAAAATAAAAATCGTTCCCATAATTATATATATATAATATTTCTAAATTGCTATTCTTTATCCAATTTCATAAATATTTAAACATAAATATACCTACTGAAATATTATTTTAGAAGTTTTTGAGGAGTATGGTATTAAACGTTCAAGTCTCAGATATTATGATTTAAAATATTATGAAGTTCCTACAAATTAATTTGCACATATTCGAAATAAACTTCAAACATTTGTAAAAAAAATTTTACCAAAGTATTTTTAATATTTTTGAACGAACTTTAATATTGTTACAAACACTTAAAAAAAAAAAGAAAAAACTAAAAAATACAAAAATATTCAATACGAGTACATATAAATTGCTAAAAATAGGTATAAATATATTTAACATTTTATTCAGTAAAAAAATATTTTTTGAATTAGAAAAAAAAATAATAATAAAATTGTTATCTTTAAGAGGACGTCACACCTTATTGTCTCTGTCTTAAAACGCACATCATAGTAAAAACCGTATCACGTGGATAAAATCACTTAGACTGTAGTTCAAGTTGAGCAACCAAATTTTCACATTATCGAGAAAGATTTTATCCTGCGTAAAATCATTTTTATTTTTTCAATATCAGAACTACAAAAAAATCATTCAAACATAAAAACAATGGATTTTGAAATTATAAAAACTTTTTTCCTAGTATTGATATTAAATGTACGATGTTTTCCTTTTTAAGGTGTAAAAATTGAGTAGGTTAATTTGGACTACAGCCTGAGTGATTCTTCTCGCGTGATAAGATTTTTACTATGTTGTACGTTTTTAAGATGGAGACAACATATACAGGTGTGGAGTCTTCTTAAACATATATATCAAATGATAATTTCATTAGTATACATTTATTAGAAACCTTGTATTGAATTTTTAAATACCCATAAAATATAATTATATTACAATTTTTAGAATTTTTTTTATAACAAAATCATTTAATAATGACGAATTTCATCAAAGTTCTAACTTAAAATGCTGATTTGATAATTACTGAAATATATTTGCACTTTGTTATTTTTAATCCGAATATTAGTCACTTAGAAGGAACTTCGTATCGAAATGCTTGATCGCACATATTATATTAATAAAGAAAAAAATTTAAAACTTAAAAATTCCAAAAGAAGATTAAAAAGAGACAAAATATTTTGAAAAAAAATGCAATAAAATATACATAAAATGCTAATACCTGCAAACATAATTTTTATTTTGAATTAAATTGTAAATTGTATATAAATATACGTCTACTAAATTTAAATATTGTTTTAATCTGCATTATGAACCGCAGATTTTCAAATTATTCACTAATGACGCTATCGATAATAACATCTGAAAGACGTGTACGCACAAAGTGAATCGATTTTGAAATTTTGTTTATTTTTTACGGCCAATAAATTGATAGAAATTGCCATTAAACTGTTTCAACATTTTTTGCTTATTATAGAGTCCAACGTCTGACAGTATAATAAAAACATAAATGAACAGAAAATACGCGTACAATTTTTGTGGTACCTACGTGTTGTGATAGAGATGAAAAAATACGTGTGGCACTGCTGTAGTAAGACTGGTAATGACATTTTTCACTTCAATATTTGTTGTGTCATACTCTATCACTAGAATAATACCTGTATTTTGGTGTCTTCTCATTTTCGACACGTTTAAATTATTGTTTAGTATGTATGTTTATCTTATATTGTTTTCTCTAATGTCCAATATAAGTGTCAATCGAAACTACCTTCGTTTAAGGTTTATCTAATCTACCTAAGTGTAGTATGTTAATTTCGATGGACCCCCAAATAGGTTAGGTTAGGTTAATTATTTCGAATGCGTAACTAGGACATATAGTAATAGAATATGTAATACGAGATATAATTTATTTTAAATATCCGATCATCAAAATATACATATTAAATATTATCACTAAGACTTACAACAATGACGTCTACAGTATTCAACGTTATCTTCATGGTACTTGATAAGTAATACTTGCGCTGTACATTTTCGCAAGTAATTAACACTCTCGAAGAGTACCAGTGTGATATCATAATTTTATGTTATTAATATTCTCGACAATACTCCACGTAAATAAATGCTAAAATAATACCGGTTTTTTGATTTATTTTTTATAATGACGTTTGTCGTTCAAAGAAATACGTAAGTTTCTGGTATTAATAATGTATCATAATAATGTATAATATAAATATAACACATGCAATTTGAACAACAATGGACACTCATAATAGTTTAATAATATTTTCAAACTCCAGACTTTAGAGTCAAATATACTATATACTATATA
>VUJU01000462.1:4965-105541 GCA_009835225.1 Aphis craccivora
ATACAATGATAATTATCATTGGATTCAAATTTAACCGTCCTACAATATATAGTGATCCACACGGCACCTAATGTACAGCAGAGCGGTACCCACTTGCCCGCTTATTTCCTTTTGTGTCTGTGTACACGAAAACTTGTCGAAATGATACTTCGATTTTCAATTTCAATAGCTTTTCCGATTCGATTTTTAACTTAACCTAAATCTAGTTGGTGCATAGGTCATTTTTTGAATTTCCCAATAGTTTTCAAAAGCACCGAGAAAAACTAAAAAAAAATTAAGGAAAAACGGGAATTTTTACGTAAAACCAGTTTTCGACCAAATCGATTTTTTTATAAGGTTGTAATTCAAAAACTAATCACTGTAAATACTTGAAATTTTCACTAAATTTTTATGTTAATGTTATCTATATACAGTTAAATTTTCAAAAATAACACTAACACTAAGTTTTCCATAAGTTTTCCTTCAAGTAGATATAGAGAAAACTCGAAACATCATTATAGGAAAAATTTTAAGTGCGATTAAATTTTAAATTTTTACGAAATAGCGTAACGATAACGATTTATCCTCAAATGATTTTAAATATTTGTTATTATTCAAAAAGTATAAGTCGTAGATACTTGAAAATTTTACCAGTTATTAAGATTGGCGATTTCTTTACGTGATTTAATTTTCAAAATATTTTGACTTATTTGAGCTATTTATATAGACAACTGAAATTTTCAATTTTCCTGAAAAAATTTTTTTGAAGTGTCGATAAAATTTTTTGGCCCTATCAAAATACTTGAAAATTAAATGCAAAGTTTCTCATTAGTTATTCTTATAGTGATTGAAAAATTATAAGAATACATAGGTACAATTTTTTTTTATATTAGCATTTGAAGTTCAAATATTGACAACAATTTGTCAAATTCCTGAATATTTACAAATTATATGTAGGTATAATAATTCATAAAAATTTTTGTATAAGTAGCTAAGAGTTGAAAATTTAATACAAGATATTTCATAAGTTTAGCTTACAATAATTATAAAAGAACTTAAATTTTGGTGCATTCAGGCCATTAAAACATAAACCACCTTTTTCACCAACCACATGGAAATTATATCCTAGGCTGACAAATCATCTTCGTTCAGAATCGTTTTTCCTATACAATGATACCTATCATTGGATTCAAATTTAATATACCTATCCATTCTAGTCCAGTGATGGCCAACCTTTTTTCCTCGGCGGGTCATAAACGTAAACAATTATCTTCAAGCGGGATACCAATCATAAAAGTACGAATAATCTCAATTTTAATCTAATAATATAATTTTGTTATACATACCTACTACATAAATGTAGGTACAATGTATATATATATATATATATATATAAGTACATTTTGGACTTGTTTTCATATCTTTTATTGACAAATGAAAAAAAAAATAGCAGGCAGATTGAGGTACATATTGTACGTATTAGGTATAGTTTGACCTGTACTCTCTTTTTTATTAAATCGTAAAATTTATATTTGAAAATGCCCAACAGAAAAACCGCTAATATAATAAGATAAAATTCTTTTTTTTTTTTTAATTTTCTTTAATTTTAAACATTTGTAACGGGCCACTTTTTTAACCTTCTATGATATACATCTATAATGTACTACTATTTTAGCGACCTACTGTACAACAGAGCGTTACTCACTTGACCACTTTTTTTTTACCTTTGCAAATATATACGTAACACGACTCTTTGATTAAATCGATTTCGAACATTTATATATTTATATTTATTTATATTTAATACTATATAATTGTTAAATTATTCAAATTTTTCGACGAAATAAATGTTTTGCTTATTTTATTGTAATTAAAATACGAATAAACGTAACTTAAAATTTTACAATATAAATACAATAGCATTTTCTAGAAACGATACAATTTTCAACAAGTTTTGGTTTTTTATATTATGCTATTTTTAGACATTTAATTTAAACATTATCAGCTTATTAATTTTTATTTACTCATGTATAAATGCTTCTATTTATCTATTTGCGAGTTAAATAACATGAATATTTAATACGCAATTCTACATTATTACAGTATATTTATTTAAACAATTTACTTACATATTTTACTCATAGGGCGCCTCGCCTTTTAAGCAAGTTAGCAAGCGTTTGATGTTTGATGTTCAAATTTTAATAAAATTCATCAAAATCACTTGAAATTATTATACAAAATATTTTGTAAATTTAAATAACTACCTTAATTTTGATAAAATTACAAGGTTCTCCCTAAGTTGATGTTACATTTTTTTTTTTAAACATCATAAATTTACAATAATTGTTATCCACAATTGGCACAATTGAAATTATAATTTGGATATTTAATATATTTAAAAAAAATCACCATTTTTCCTTTAAAAATTTCAGGTATTATGTCAACAAAATTTAATTTTGCCTTTGTGTAGATTATATGTATCTATATTATTATTTTCTATACCAACACAGTAGGTATACAATAATTTTTAGAAAAATTAGGTCACATTGGTTTTCACTTATTTTACGTAGTACGTCCTATCTATCTAATCAGTAAGTTGACTTAAGTTAGCGATAATAATAATAAATGATATAATACCCGATTAATAAAATAATAATATAAACAACGTTTCTATCAAAAATTGGTCCAACAATTAGTACAGTCTACTAGATAATAAAAAAAAGTAATTTATAAAATATTATATTAGACAGGTCCCTAATAGAAAATAGAAATTAATTATAAAATATTATAAGCCATAGGAGCTGACACTGTCTTTGCTACAACTTTGTTTTTCGTGTGCAAAAATGTATTATTCAATTAAAATTTAAAATATCCATTATAGGTAGTAATTTCCATGAATTTTGTAAACATTTGAACATTTTAATGCTTTTTTGATGTTTTGAATTTGGTTATGAACAGAATATTCCTTCAAAAATTCTTAATTGAATCTTATACGACTACTTATTTATATTTTAAATACTAAATCACTTAATATATTATATATCACTCATATATTTATACTCAGTTTCAGGGGCAAACTTAAGTGAAGAATAAATTATGGTCTTTTTAACTAATTTATTTTAAGTATTTTTAAACTAAAACAAAATTATTTTTTAAATGTTCTCTTGTTAGAACTAAATTGTTAATGATTTCATCATAATTAAATTTTCCTAATACATCTTTTTTTCACATAACATAATAAAAAAATATATAAAATAAACTTATCCAACATTTTTATTTAATTTTGTGAACAACAATATTTTTAATTAAATTACAAACCAATCTTTTTAATATCTTATTAGTTATTAGTTAAATTTATATTAAAATATCAATATTGTCCTATAATTTAGAGTCCTTGTACCTTAATCAGAATTTTATCAGATTTAATGTTTCCAATACATTTACTAATCGTCCTTAGGTTTCGGCAGATTATTTTTAAATTGAATCACCTCTTCTTATCTTAATAATTGTTTTCAGTCTTTTTTTATAATAAATATTTCAATTGTTTGTCAAATAATACTAATTTAACAAGCGTTAAAATAATCAATGATTTGGGTATTTTGAATTTGAATTATCTTACAAGCTTAACCATAACTTAGTTTTAAACAAAGCTCATAGATGACTTGGTTTTGTTAACAGGAACACCTAAACCTTCAAAAATATAATTCATCTTAGAACTCAGTATCGTACCCAAGACTCCAGTTAAGTTGTCTCTAGAATTAGGTCTCTAGTTTAGCCCTAAAATTTCTCCACCTATAATAAAAAATTGAAAAACATACAACATACAATTTTTAAAAGACTCACTTATTTTGTTACAAGATCATCGTTAACTAATAAATTGAACAAATCTATCTCGGAATCTATAGGTTTAGACTCACTTCAACTTAGAAGACAAGTTAATGATATTATTTTTATTTTCAATTTGCTAAACGGCAACATTTATTGTTCTGAACCATTAGCTTTAATTTTTTTTCGTATGGTGGATAGTCCCGGAGTAGATCTTTGAGGCCTAGTTCGGACGCCTATTAGGTAGAATTTTTAATTGTGCATCCATAGGTTTTTGCCATGCAAAGTCGAGGAATAGTGGCCTCTCTCTCTCTAGACACCGTGACTGCCCAAAGAGAAGTGCCGCCTGTGAACGAAGTTCGAACCAGCTACAGTGCACTTTGCAACTGAAGCCTTAGTCCGGTCAGCCACTCTCTCCCATTAGCTTTAATTATTCATTTTTCTCTAGAGCTATTGCCTATTGAACTAGCTAATAAGGTCTCCATCTTAAATTCTATTTGTCTAATCATGTATATTTTAGAGGTAATGTTTTTTATATACTAAACAATTTAATTTAGTCTATTTTCTCTTTCTATTAATGTTATAATATATTTATTGTATATTCTTATACCAATTTTTTTTTCAAGCTTGCTTGTTATATTGTTCAATTTTATGTTTTTTTTTCCTTTAGGTTATACTTTGTAAAGGACTTTGTCCATTAAATTAAAATAAATAATGATTATTCATTTTTGCTTTTAAATAAATAAATAAATAAATATAGAGCTCAGAAATTAAATCATTAGATTCAAATAAATATCAAAGATCAAAATTAGAAAACAACAATGGTGGGCATTAACTTGTTAAGAAGTTAAAGTTAAGTTAATAAGTTAATTTTTTTTAACTTTTCAATTTAACTATTTAGTTATTTTTGTTTTTAACTTATTAACTTATTCAGTTAAATTGTATATTGTTTTAACTTAGCATTTTATAGTTAATTATCATTATTTTACAGTTAAATATTTTTATTTTTTTATATATATAGGTATATAGATGTAACCTATATGTTTCTAATAACAATGTAGTATGTACGAATCAAAATACTAGTGCAATTTATGACATGAATATTATGACTTAAAAAAAAAAATTAACTGAGTTAAGTTAATTTTATTTTCTATCTTAATTTTTAACTTTTCTAGTTAATTTTTTTTTATTGTTAATTTTTAACTGTAACTGAGGGCAATTTAATTGAATTAACTTAACTAGTCACAGTTAATTATTTTCATTAACTTGCCCACCTTTGGAAAACAATAAATAAAGTATACACCATAAATAGGATATAATTTTCAGTGGTTGGTGAAAGAGGTGGTTTATGATTTAATGGCCTGAATACACCAAAATTTAAGTTCTTTTATAATTATTGTAAACTAAACTTAAGAAAAACCTTGTATTAAATTTTCAACTCTTAGCTACTTATACAAAAAATTTTATGAAATATACCTACAAAATAATTTGCAAATATTCATTTGAATATAGTAAGAATTTTAATTTTTTTTAGCTACAATAATAACAACTCATAAGGAACCTTGTATTAAATTTTCAAGTGTTTTTGGTCATCCAAAATTTTTTATTAACACTTCAAAAAAAAAATTCTCATAATAATCGAAAATTTTAATGGTCTATAAATAACTCAAAAAAAGTTAAAATTTTTTGAACATCTTACTGTGTATATATAACACTGACATAAACATTTGGTGAAAATTTCAAGTATTTACAGTGATTAGTTTTTGAATTACAACCATATAAAAAAATCGATTTGTTCGAAAACTGGTTTTGCGTACAAATTCCCGTTTTTCTCGATTTTTTTGAAAGCTGTTGGAAAATGTTTACTTTTGACCTATATATTGCACCAAGGATATTCACTTTTACATTCGAAGCCACCCCCAAAGTTTGAAATTGGAGCATTATTTCGACTATTTATGCTGTACACAGACATACAAAAAAAAAAAAAAAAACACACACATCATTTAAAAATCAATACATTCATCACTTCGTTCAGAATCTAAAACATTTAAGAGCCTTATTTAATTATTATTTATCATGATTTTATTTGTTTGAACTAAATTAAATTTTTAATACATTTAATTTTTAAGGATTTTTTTTACAAGATTTATTAAATACGTAGTTTTCAAATATTGTGTTATAACACATAGTATAATAAATTAATAAATTGATGTACATAATTATATCAATTACTTTTAATAATAAATAAATTTTTTTTAATATGAGAGAATGAAGTTAATTAATTCAATATTAGATATGTTAGCAATAATTATCTTAATAAAATGTTTAATTAAAGTATCATTTGTAGTTTAACAACATAAATTACATAAAAAATTATTTGTATGAAAGTATACATACATTATTACTTCTTAGGTATGATACAACGTCTTAAATATATAATTTAGTGTTTTTTAAAATTAATTTGTTAACTAATTCTTGATAAGTTGTTTTGTTTTTACATAAAGCAGTCAAAGTGGGTTCAGCACCAAGGTCTCTCAACTCAGTTAATCGTTCCTGTAAATTAAATACAAATTAAATTTATTTATTTTTAAGTCAATTTAACAATTATTTAAAAGCTGACCTGCAAAGTAGAAATACTGTGAGTAAATACACGTGGAGTACTCAATATATGTGTAGGTCTGAATCCTTCATTGAGAAGAAAATCTAATATTTCTTTTAATTTAGTAGGACTAACTCTCAATGTTGTAGGATATTTTGAACTAATACAGCGTATAGTTTTCTCTGGTACTTTAAGTCTTTTGGCTAAATATTGTGCAGTAGAGTCTTTATTGAGAACTACTCTATTTTCTTGTTTTATCTCTATAGTCCTAAAATATTTATGTGTATATGTATATATATTATATATATAATTAGATTAACCTAAATTTTATATTAATCAATATTCATTAATACCTTTTAAATACTTCAGGTGTAGATCGTAACATCCATGGCTTAATCGGTAAATTTGCTGTTTTAGTAAGAGCAATTCTTTGATTTATTTGATCAATGCTATACATAAATATCCAAGTATCTTTCCAAATATCATTCTTATCGACATTATTTTCTTAAAAAAAAAAAAAAAAAATAGACTCAATAGATAATTTTTGAATATTATAAAATTGCTTTTGACTTATAATATTTAAGTACTTGTATTTTTGATTAAAAATATTAGTACAACATTTATAAAGCCTTACATTATAAATAAGGGGCGGCCAAATGGTCGATCGCGGACAATTTCAAAGTTGATCATGTAGTTATAAATTTTCTATAGAAGTCAATCCTCAAAAGTGAAGTGTATTGTTAGTAGATCGTGACCAAAAATGTTTGGCCACCCCTGTTATAAATTATAATCTATATAACATAATAAATTAAAAAGTATAATATATTTTTTAATTTTGTATACATACAATTTAATTAATTAATTACCGATTAAAATATGATATATGTGGCTAAGAGTTGCAAAGTCCCGTGTAAATAAAAATTTGTAACGCATCACATGGTAACATACTTGTTCGGGTTTTTTCTAAAAACACAAATAAGATGTTCATCACTGATATTTACATTGTTATTATAATTCTGATGTAAATGATTTTATTTATTTTTCACATACAGTCATCAGAACAGTTTAGGTATTCTTTTGAATAAAATGTACAATTATTAATTAAATTTTAACTTATACTAAATAATAAAAAATAAGATAATCATTATTTTTCTACATTTTATTATATGAATTATGTAATATTATATCATGTTAATTTATAAAATAGGTAGTGTAGTATAAATTACATTATAATATTATATGAATCAATATAAAATGTATACATTCATACCTCAAAAGTAGATGCAAAATAATAGACTCTGTTTCCGTGTGGCACAATTTTTGATTCTAAATGAGTTTTTTTAGTAAGATATACAAGTCTTTTCATAGGCAGTTGCAGAAGTACAAACAAATCATCCATTTTTTTGGGATTCCATTTTTTAAGTAACATTAGTCCATTACTTAAATGATCTGGAAAAAACAATCAAAATCATCATAAACATTTTTTTAATAATACTATTGAATAATGTACACAAAGACAGTGGCATATATATAGGGATTAAGTTGACCCCAGAACCAAAAAAAGAAAAAGGATAACTATAATACCAAATATATTGAAATATCAATTTAATATTATACTATAATATACCTAATATAGATGATTGTTATACAAAACTATAAAAGACTAAACATGTTGTAGGTGTACAGAATAATTTAGGTACCTTCCTATAATAATTTACTTCATAGACGGTTAAAAATAGCTGTTATAGATACAAATCCATATTTCTTAAAACATTCTTATTGCACGAAATTGATGACCGATTCACATTGTTATGCAATTATTACTATACAGCTATTTCCATTTTACTCGAATTTTAATTTAATTTCAATTTTTTACAAAATATCAACTATCATCAGCTATTTATTTTGTTCTTGTTAATGGTGAACCTCTTTACAGCGGACTACACTCTACAGCTCACTTGAGTAAGTACTAAACATAATATTATATAGTTTACAGTAAAGATACTCTCTGATCTTATGAAATTGTAGATAAACTTATTAACAAAAAAAGACAATTATACTTTGTACCTAGAAATTTAAAAAAAACTATTTAAAATTAAAATATATATTATTATATTTTAACCACCACATAGTTTTTTTTTAATTACAATTTTCTTTTTATATAATCTATTAATTGCTATATACTATTTCCTAGTATCAGTACCTATATTATAATGTAAAAAATAAAAAAAACATTGGACCCCTCCCTCCAGAAAAAAAATTGAAAATTGAAAACACACAGATTTAACATTATTGAACTACCTATCTTTCAAATGACCAAATAATCCAGTGAAGCAGAAGTGCATTTTCACTCACCTACAAATCTGAAATGGTATAACTACCCCGACAAAAATATTCCCTCAGAACCAAATAATTATTATACTAACACATAATATTTAAACCAATAGTTATGTTTCTCATAAATGAAAGCATTGTGTTAGGTTAGGTTTTGCACTTTTGCCCCCTACCACTAACCCATTTTTCATGAAGTATAGATTTGGTACACAAAAAGAATTTTTAATTTTTGATAACTTTTAGCATCTCTAATAATATATATACCTAATTTAATCAATGTAGAATACATATTATGTTAGTCAAAATAGCATTTTAGTAGGTAACAAAATTAATATTAGTAGGATAAGGAGAATTGAATGGGTTTATTTTCAGCCCTCGTCAATGTCAGTATAGGAATTTGGATGTGTAATATAAACAATATATCAATTGCTGAGTGATGCAATAAGAACTCAGTAACAGATTTAAATGCAAGTCTACTGAGATCGATTTCCTCACATTTTTTACTTTATCGATGTAAATGTTTAACTATCAAAAAAGTAAAAATTAAAGATTAATTTTATCTCAATTAATAAATTTTAAATTTTAATTATGTGAATGTGTAAAAGTCACCTCAATTCCCAAATATATTTTTACGAGAAAATTAAATTAATTTTCAGAATTTGCTTAATTGTCAATCAGTGTATTGGAAATAAAATACATATAAATGCCTATGTTATGTGTGTGTGTTAAATGAAAACTATTGAAATTACTGTTTTAAATCTCCTTAATCATTAATTAAAAACATTAAACTGAATTGTATAATTTAAATATTTTACAACAAAAAAAAAAAAACCAATAATATATAATTTATTAGGTGACTAATATTTCATTATTTTACTTACCAATATTAATTTTGAAAATCCATTCATTTCTAAGAACTGTATTAGAAGTAAGTCCATGTTTAATACATTCATTTAATTTCTCTTGATGATTTGAAGAAGAATTCATTTTAAATTGAACTTCATCTTGAATAGAAAATTTTTGATTTTTATCTATCATGGAACTTAAATATTTTCTTAATTTAATAGCATTTAAATATTTTAATGGTTTGAACATATTTGAGACTAACATCTTGTTGCACTATATTGATAATTAAAAATTAAAAGAAATATAACTTGATCGTTGTAAAAATAGAAAAAAAATTAGCTTAAAAAATTGTACAACATATAACTACAATATGAAGAGACATCAACATTAAAAACCAAGTTCAATACCAAATAAATGAATTTAAGTTTTGTGTTTTGACGTACTTTCGTTGTCGTAATTGTATAATAAAAATCATGATAACAATATAGATATCATTTAAAGATAACTCATAAGATTATTTAATAAAAACTATGATAACATTTTTATCATGATAAAAAATTAAAAACCACGAACCATAGATAATAAATTATTTTTTATTTATTATTTATTATCTATGCCACGAACGGTCTCGGTTTTTGGGTTTTAGGCCCGGTTTTTCAGTAGCATGTCTAACTGCAACTATTATATAAGTAACTGTTATTAGTCGTTTTAGATTATATGATTACGTCTTAATATGACAGTTTTACTAAATAATTTAAACCTAATAATTAAGTTAAATTTTACTAATCAATATCTAATAAAAGTGAAAACTTAAAGAATAATTTTATTCGTGTTTTCATTTAAAACGTTTCGCATGACCTACTAGGTCTAAATCTTGCTAAATTTTACAAATAATAAAAATAAAAACTGATTAAGTAGTACTTAATAAGTACCTATCTATTTAGTACTCAATACTGAAAATTAATAGAATATGATTTTAATTTTTTTAATTAATAGGAAATTAAAAATTAAAAACTAAGGTCTAGAATATTTAATGTCATTAGTTACTCATTAATGAGTGGATTGGACGTTTGATCATCACTTCTAAGTTATTTACTTTCATGGTTTTATGCTTTTGTACCAATTCACATATAAAACGTACTTTTAGTATAAATTTGATGTAGGCAGATTGTCGATTGAGTAGGTAATACATGAAAAAAGAAAAAAGTTTAAAGTTATGTATTTGTTTATTAAAATGTCTATTTTTTGGAAATTGTTATTATACATTAGGTAGGTACCTAGGTAAGTATTAAAATAAATTTGATACCTACGACCTACCACTGTGAATATATTTTTAATTATTTATAAAAAAAAAAATAATTACATGTTCTGGAAAATTAATTATTACCTATTTATTTTGAAAATAACATTTTCACGTAATTCTATATTGTGGTATTTAGTTACTACTATACATTGTATATTATAACTAGGCATTTGACAATATTATTTTACTACCTATTTTTTCTATTCATCGCATCTCAAATTATATATTATTATAGGTATTACCTATAATAATTATTAACTGAATAATCAGTTATACCTGAGTATTTGATTAACCATTAAAAATATGTATACATTATGAACACTTATACCATCTTAAACGAATTAAATTAAATCTATTATTATATAGGTATAGGTACCAAAGTATATGAATAACACATAGGTACCACCTACTAATAACTAATTTTTGTATACATATTCAAAAACGCTACGTGTAATAAACTAATAACTATATTGTTACTTACAAACAAATAAACAATAGGTATTAGTTATTACCATATGTACACTATTTAACCAAAATATCATAACCCAACTATAATCGTTTACATATCACAATGAACATTCATTAAAATTTATAAAATAGTTACTAATTTACTTAATTACATATGAGTATATGACATATTATTAAGTGATGAATTAAAAGTGTATACATTCACTTGTTAATCTAATCTAAATGATTTAGGTTTAAGGCTTAAAACATATTTGATACTCATCACTCATGATGGTAGATATTTAACTATTCTGGAGGTATAGATAATAGTTTTTTACGCTAGTACCTACAATAGGTACTACCTAGTATTTAAATAATAGAACAAGATACGTTGTTTATTTGTTAGTTATTTTATGCTAAAAAAAAAAAAAAGGAAAATTAATTTATACAATAACACAAGAAAAGATTTTAAATTGACTATACAAAATGCCGTCATCTGTGTTGCATATAATATAATAATATAATAGGTATATAATTTATTATTTTGGGTATCACGTTTAGACATTAATACTAAGTATATAGTATTATAGTATATACTTATATACAACTTTTAAAAACCACTAAACCGTTCATATAATATAGTAAATAATAATATAATACCTACCTATGTTCTAAAAATAAATACATATTAAACCAAAATATTCCTCAATTGCATTTATGTTAGTCATACTCTTCTTTATACAGGGAAAAGTCATATACACTCATACTGTTATTATTATATAATAGTATGATTTTTTTTAAATAAAAAATAGTTCAATAAGTAATTAAAATCTAAAGAGATGGAAATTATGAGATGTAATATGTAAAGGTTTACATTTTCATCCAATCAATATAATTAAATATCAATGGATATTCTTTACATATTAATTTTTTTTTTTTTTTTTTAATTTGTAGATGATTTTCTATTAATATTTTAGGTTCTGAACAAATATCCTTGGTAAATTATAGAGGTCAAAAGTAAGGTTTCCAACCGTTTTAAAAAAAAAAATCGAAAAAAAAAACAAAAATGACGGGAAAACAAGAATTTTTACGCGAAACCAGCAGCAATTTTCGACAAAATCGATTTGTATACATAATTGTAACCCAAAACCGAATCACTTTAAATACTTGAAATTTTTGGTTTTCACCAAATGTCTCTAGGGTTGTATATACACAGTTAAATTTAAAAATATTATAGCTTTTTTGAGCTGTTTATATAGATACCTAATTGAAATTTTCGATTTTTCTAAGTAGGTATTTTTGTTTTTAAATGTCGATAAAAAAATGTTGGTACCCAAAAAAACTTGAAAATTGAGTACAAGATTTCTTAGAAGTCGTTTTTATTGTAATTAAAAAAAAAAATCAACAATCGTATAAGCTATCGTTTATAAGCTTTTAAACTTTTAAAGTTCGAATTTTTACGAAATCTCAAGAAATTACAAGTTTCAAGTTATTTTTAGTAAACAGTTTCAAAAAATATCATTCATTTTAAATAATATGAACATTTTATACAATGTTACATAAAAAATATACCTATTATGTATTTTATTAGATGTAAGAACGGTGTAGGTACATTATTTTGTTAAAATTTAAAATATATTTTGTAGAGAATTCAAACTATTACTTATGCATACCTAATGCATAAATATGAATTTTACATTTTTATTTTTTACCATACACGATGATAACTTTAAAATATTATATACCTATATAACTTATAAGTTATATGTATATTATATTTATAATGTTATATAATGTTTCTTCTTTCTTTTTTTTTTAAATTATCCGATACACAACAACCAGACATATTTGGTACCTACCTAGTTTAACTTTGAGATATTACTTTGGTATAGTTATATAATAAATATTAAATGCATTAATTGCACACTGTTTAACGGTACCACCTAAGTATTAATACTAACTTAAAAATTATTCACAATAGCCAATAGGTAATATAAATAATAAATATACATGTATGATGCAATATGATTGTATACTATACATTTATATTATTATAATAATTAAATATTCATAAAACAATAGGTAAATGATATTTTTTTGTAAAAGAAATAAATCTTTCTACCGGAACACTTTCCACTAGTAAAATAATTAAAAAACACAACACGATATAATATGGAAACATACACAGTGATAGGTACATACTACATTTAGTATTTATGTAGATAGTGTTTTCGCTTAGAATCGTTTTTGCCGTTTTTGATGTACAATTTTATAATAACACGGAAATTAAGTTTAATAAATCGACTAAAGTAGTACAGTGACCTATTTTACAGTAGAGTGGTGGATCACCTGCCAACGATTTGTTTTGTTATTCAATTGCTTTATTTTTAGTTATGGTCAGCCATTTAGATCATAATATATTACAGATATTATTTACAGTTTTGGTGGGACGAAATGACCTTACGAACATTGACGTGTTTTCTTTTTTATGGTATCCAAATACTACTACTGGGTTCGTGTTGTCGACTTTACAAAATGATAACAAACCTGTCCGTTTTGCTTTCGGTTATCATTTTTTTATATGTTCCCTTGGTCTCATATTATTTTGCCTTATATATTATCTCCATGGTGATGCATGACGGTAAGCGTCGGAAGCAGCAGCATCTGTCAAGCGTGTGTGTAGTTTGTTTACAATATTTTTTTTGCGTCTACAAATCGTTGTTTGGTGGTCTAGTTATTTTACGGAAACTTTATTCTACATTTCTATATTTATATTATAACAATCGTAAATTCTTAATACTCGCATAACAGCATTTTTTTTTTTTTTAAATTACGTGTAACTGTGTAAGTGATATAACATATTATTATTGCGTCGACATACTTAATTTACAACTGTTCTCTACTTCGTACTTATTATTATATTCATCATTATTATCATTACAATTATTTGGAAATAAGTATTACCTTTATTAGCACCTTTTTCCTTTTATTTTAAAAGGTTTTCATTCTCATTTTTAATACTTACCTATTATAACGCTGTAAATATTTGTGTTTGTGTTCCGTATTTTCGATTTATGCTCTTTATTGTCTTGTAAAATTAAATCGTTCAAAATGTTCAAATTGGATTCAGTTCAGATGCCTCAACAACTCAGTCAGGCCGCTCATGATCGTGAAAAAGTATTTCAATGGATTGTTGATTTGTGCAATGCTGAAACCAGAGAAATTGCACTTTCTGAGCTCAGGTAACAAAATCTTTTGTTATTAGAGTAATATATGATAAAATCTTTAAACAACGTTATACTATTATAACATTGTAGATTCATAATTAAGGTTGAACATTTCTTAAACAATATTGCTTTTTGCAGAATGTTAGGACTGCTGGCTTGCATTTTTAAAAACTGTTCAATTAGTACAACTTAATTTATATCTATAAAACTTAAAAAAAAAAAAAAAATATGTTTGCGTTTATTTAAACACTCATTTTTCTATAAGATAAAATATTACAATTGTATTATACCTAGTATACATTTAAAAAAAAAGAACTATTTATTAAAAATAAAAATATAATGCTTATTTTGTTTATTTTTCAGCTCAAGGCGTGATATTATCCATGATCTTGGTCCAATGATTTGGCATACAACGGGCACTATAGCAGCATTATTGTTTGAAATTGTGTCTACTTATCAGTTTGTTAACCCGCCGACCATGTCACTTCAACAAGTAACACGCCTTTGCAATGCTCTGGCACTCTTACAGTGTGTTGGTGCTCATCCAGATACACGTTCTCAGTTCCTTAAGGCCCAGATACCTCTTTACATGTATCCATTTCTACATAATGCCAACAAATGTCGTAATTTTGAACATCTAAGACTAACAAGTTTGGGTGTGATCGGTGCTTTAGTGAAGGTAAATGATAAATTATATAAAAACTGTTTAATTTAAATACTTATAAAAACATATAGTCGATACATCAAAAAAAATCTACCTTACTATTAAAATTGTATCTAATAAGTGCTACTCTATTTGTGCATAACATTTTTTTTTTTAATTGACATTTTTTTTTCTTTTTGTTGTAACTAGGGTCTGCATTTATATTTTCTAAAAAAACTGCAAGTATTCTTTTTAAAAAAATCAAAAATATGTAAAAAAATAAATATAAACTTTTACTATTTATTTTTACATTATTCATAAAATATCTAATTTTACTCAAATAAATTATAAATTTTTGTAATGGAATTATTGTTTTATAGAAATAATTTTATAGGTATAAACAATATAATTAAAACATTTATTATATAAAATTGTAAAAAAAATTGAATAACTGATATATAAATATTTTGTTCTTATAAGTATGGATAAATAACAGCCAGCATTACAGAATATTAGCCATCGTGTTTAATGAACAGCTTGGCTACATTTGTATGTTAGGTACATGATAGATATTGTGTCAGTATCACAACAAAGATTCACATTTTTTTTTCCTATAAACTGTGGAATAAATTTAGAAAAGTATAATATAGGTTTATCTATGTATATATATCCTTTAAAAATTAGATTAAAAGTAGTAAATATCATCTAAGATTTCTAATTAAAAATAAAAACAAAAAAAAAAAAAAAATGAAATAGTATTTTTTTATAAATTATAACTGTTATATTTTAATAGAATATACGAAGATAAATAATTTAATAACGTTTGTTAAGAGTCATATTGACATAATAAGTAATGACAAATTATTATTCAAGTTAGACAGGTAATATTACACAAGTCTTATATTCTTGTACTTTTTTCAGACGGAAGAACAAGAAGTAATTACTTTCCTATTAACAACTGAAATTATCCCGCTGTGTCTACGTATTATGGAAACTGGTTTTGAGTTAACTAAAACTTTATCGACTTTTATACTGCAAAAAATACTCATGGATGACAATGGTCTAAGTTACATTTGTCAAACATATGATCGGTTTTCTCATGTTGCTCTCATACTTGTAAGTATTTTTTCTACAATATCAACAAAAATTCTCATTACTTTTTTATTTGATTTTCAGGGAAAAATGGTCTTGGCACTTGAAAGAGAACCATCTACTAGATTATTGAGACATGTTGTGGGGTGTTATGTTCGTTTGTCGGAGAACTCGAGGTATAAAAATAATTATATATATTTTTTAATAATAAATAGGTGGATAAATTTGATAAAAATTATCACTCTGGTACATAATTACATAATAATATATGTATATTAAAATATATGGACATTCTTTGAGTTTTATAATTTTCATAATATTTTAAAGAACTAATTTCCTTATCTGGTATACATACATTCTAAAAGGTTAGCTTTATTTTATCCCAAAAATATTTTCCTATGGGTACAAGTGACTTCAGTACTATCCAATAATAAAAGTATTTCATAAAAATAAGATCCCATTAAATTAAGAATTTACTCTAATCTTATAGTGCATAAAAAAGTTCTGTACAGTAAAGATGATGGAATGAGAATTATTATTTTAAGTTATAAAATGGTTTGTGTTTGCAACTAAAAATACTCTTATTAAATTAAATAGATTCCTAATAAAAATGATTTTTATTTGCAGAGCTCGTGAAGCACTCCGGCAATGTTTACCTGATCAATTAAAAGATATGTCGACTTTTTCTGATTGTCTCGCCAGAGATCAAACAATTGCTGCCTGGTTGTTATTGTTGAAAAATAATTTGGAATCTGTTATGCCTATTGATGTATCTCCTGGTGTTCCATCTCTCGTCAAGCCATAAAAAATAGCTTTTAAAATGTCTTATTCAAACAAAACTCACATGTCTTTTGATATATCATATCAATTTGATATTAATTAGTAGCGAATGACAATGTACTTATCTATCGACTTTTATGTGTTACTTGGGTGGGGAGGGGCTTAAATAATAATAATAAAGTAACTTGAGTCTGACTTATTATTATTTTTTTTTTATTTTTTATTATAAGTTAAAACATGTAAAACAATTACTTCTCTAACAATACCAATAATAATTATTTAGTATTATATAATTTTGCTGTTTGTTTAATATTACCATCTAAATGTTCTTAATAATTGCTTATGAATTTTAAAATAATATATCAGTAACTATTTTTTGGTCTGTTAACTTATAATAATAAAAATAAGTAAATGTTAAAGTTTGTTGGTTAATTTTAAATTTATAATGATAAAAATAAAATTTTACCTCTAATTTAAAAATTAAATCTTGATTATCTGAGTATATATATTATATATATTATATTATAATATTGTTGTCAATATTTGAACTTAAAATGCTAAAAAAATAAAATTTTTGAATCAGATTAAGGCTAACTTATGAGGAACTTTATATTAAATGTTCAAATATTTTGACTTGGCCAAAACAATTTTATCGATATTTATAAACACAATCTAATATTTTAAATGCCTATTAAAATCCTTAAAATAAGCGAAATAATTAGAAAATTAAATTGTATAAAGAAAATGCCAATTTAAAGAACTGGTGTATTTTTCATGTAGCTACGACTTATATATTATGAACAGGTAATAACAAATAGCTTGAAAAAAAGCTACGACGCGTCCAGTCGTCGTTTCTAGTATACTTACCAGAAATCTAATCGACGATACCGCACGCGTAGGGCACGTTCGATACCATGAGTGGCGGCAGCCGGGAAGCCGGCAAGCCGGTAACACCTGATTAGTATGATAATAAGTAGATTTTTAATAATACAATAATAATTCAGTTATTTTAATTTTTATAATTTCTTAGGTGTTATTTAAAATATATAACCAAATTGGTCGTCAAAATCAATTAGCGTAAAATAAAGAGGGAATAGCTACAGGAATTATGACTGATAAAATATAAATATTCCTTATAAATCCGTACACAAGAAAACTAGTTACTTCATTTACAGATATAACCACAAACTTATTATTAATGGAATAATGATATTCTTTTTTTTTTTAACTTATAAAACAAAGGTATAGCTACTAACATAATTAAGAAACACTAGAAATATTTTTTAATGCCTCCTCAGAAATGAAAATTGTTTCATCAATCTTATATAGAGCTTTACACAATTTTTTAGTCCTAGTTGGGAATTTTTAGGAGGTATAGGGACAATGTCAATTTTATATGGTTTTTTAACATCTTCTATCACAACTTCAGCAGGTGGATAAGATAAATGATAATACAGCATTTTCTTAATTTGAATTGGATAACAATAATGAATAAAATAGTATGCCTTGGTGCTGTTGAATCAATTATACCGCGGTTCAATGACCAAATTTTATCCCACTGCATAACTGTAACTTATGCACATACATAATAAGCGTACTAATGAAATCCATGATGATTTCTTATTTTAAAATACTTAGTTTAATTAATATAATCTAGTTGATTAAGTCATAGCAATAATAAAAAAAAAAAAAGAATCGCATATAATATACTTATTTTTTGTATCTCAATAAAGACATAAAGTACACAAATAGTTATGCTAAGTAATTTCTTTATTGATTACATTAATGTAAAATTACCTTATTGATAATATACTACAAAGTTAATTGTATGTTTCTGTCTTGGTTTATCCGAGAAGTTGAGCTCTTATAGAACATTATGAAGTGCCCAAAAACAGAAGTCATAATATTTTTTTTTGTTTTTTTTTTTTTTTTACAGTATTTCTGTGTACATGTATTTACTATGTTTTACATTTAAATGATAATAATGACAAACCAAACAAACTATAATAGGTACTAAAATATTCTTTCATTAATAATTATCATCATTGTTCAATACTGATTTTTTAAAATATTGATAGTAAATTAAAAATAAATAAAACAATATTATTTTTTTTCTCAACTATATAATAAATAATAATATTACTAGTAGCGTAAAAATAATCAACATAAAAAAAAAAATTGGTAACAATTTTAAATATTATTCAGAATTACTATGTAAACATAGAATTATAAATTAAATTATAATTATAACTCAAATAAATCTATTAAGTTATACAACAAAAATAAATAACATGTATGATGCATACCATAGTCATAAAAGTGTTGCGAACAAAACATTCAATTCAAAGTAGTTAGATTTATTCATCTAATATATTCCACTATTTCACTCAATTCTAAAGTATCTAAAGTTAAATATTTTATGTCATGACTCAGACAATAGTCGCTGATAATGAGGCATTATCTCATGAGTAGGTATATGGAGACCAAACTCTAAAGCTACTAATACTCCAAACTCAGAAACCATTAAATCTTTTCTGCTCAATCTAAATACTATTTCAGTTCTCTGAAAAATAAAAGTAAATAATATATTATGTAGTTAAAAGTTAATATTAATGATAAAGATAAATATTATATATGTAGATATGACATAGATAGGAGGATATGATGATATAACTAATAGTAAGTATAAAACTAAAATAAATAATTAATATCGATAAACAAAATTATATATTTATATCAGAGAAATCAGTAAATATAATATGATTGCTTTGTTTAAAACACGATTATAAAGAACATAATATAGTCGTGGTTTAAAATTAGAGCTTTGTATTTAATGTTTTAAATTAAAATTACATTTGCATTTATTTGAGAATATCCGTTATCAATTAATATTAAAATCAGTTTTAATATGTATTTTAGATTCTGAATGAAGTGATGAATGTATTGATTTTACAATGATGAGTGTTTTTTTTTGTGTGTCTTGTGTCTGTGTATAACTAGTCGAAATAATGCTCCAATTTCAAACTTTGGGGATGGTCATGGTTTCGATGGAAAAATTAATATCCTTGGTAAATTATAGAGGTTAAAAGTAAACATTTTCCAACTGTTTTCAAAAAAATCGAGAAAAACAAAAAAAAAAATGACGGAAAAACAGGAAATATTACGCAAAACCAGTTTTCGACCAAATCGATTTTTTCATATGGTTGTAATTCAAAAACTAATCGCTGTAAATACTTGAAATTTTCACCAAATGTTTATGTCAGTGTTATCTATATACAGTTAAATGTTCAAAAAATTTTAACTATTTTTGAGTTATTTATAGAACACAGAAATTTTCGATTTTTAAGGGATTTTTTTTTGAAGTGTCGATAAAAAAGTTTTGGATGACCAAAAAAACTTGAAAATTTAATACAAGGTTCCTTAAGAGTTGTTCTTATTGTAGCTAAAAAAAATTAAAATTCGTTTATCACAATATTTTTTTATAAGCGTTTATAGTTTAAGTTTTTACGAAACTGTCAAAATCACGAAAATTTGCAAGTAATTATGAAAATGAAAAATCATAAAATTTTTTGTGTTTATAACTAAGGATTAAAAATACAACATTAAGTTTTCCATAAGTTTTCCTTCAAGTAACTATAGAGAAAACTCGAAGCATCATTACAGGAAAAATTTAGATATTTGTTATTATTCAAAAAGTATAAGTCGTAAATACTTAAAATTTTTACCAGTTATTTAGATAGGAATTTTCTTTACATGATTTAATTTTCAAACTTTGTTGACTTTTTTGAGCTATTTATAGACAACTGAAATTTTCAATTTTTCTGAAAATTTTTTGTGGCTCAATCAAAATACTTGAAAATTCAAAACAAAGTTCCTCAAAGTTATTCTTAAAGTGATTAAAAAATTATAAGAATACATAACACAATTTTTTATTATTAGTATTTGAAGTTTAAATATTGACAAAAATTTGTCAAATTCCTGGATATTTGCAAATTATTTTGTAGGTATGATTCATAAAAATTTTTGTATAAGTAGCTAAGAGTTTAAAATTTAATACAAGGTTTTTCATAAGTTTAGCTTACAATAATTATAAAAGAACTTAAATTTTGGTGTATTCAGGCCATTAAAACATAACCACATTTTTCACCAACCATTCGAAATGTTATCCTAGGCTGACAAATCATCTTTGTTCAGAATCGTTTTTCGTATACAATGATAACTGACATTGGATTCAAATTTAACACTCCTATAATATATAATAGTGATCCACACGACACTTAATGTACAGCAGAGCGGTACCCACTTACCCGCCTTCTTTTTTTTTTTTAATTAATTAAGTATAATATTTAAAATTACTCTACAAAGAAAATTGTCTACGGCTGAATTAAGAAAATAATAAGAACATGTTTTGTATATATGTGTCATAAATGTTTTAAAACATTTAAGCAAAATAAACCTTCATATTCATGCAATAATATGATAATATTTGTATACTTATCAAATTTAATAAAATAATCATTTCAAATATTTAAGAAAAACATGAAGAAAATAAAAATATAAGGTCATTCATTGATATCACCATGTATTAATTTAATTCACAGCCTTATTTATAACTTTATATTATTAATTTGGATCTAAATGCCAATGTAGTGATCCCTCACTATCGTTTATAAATGAGTTCTTGACGTCTGCAGTTGGACCAGGTTGACCGAAAGGATTAGGTTTTTCAAAGTGAGACAATGACATAATGTTAATAAAGATGTTTATTAAAATGAAAGTTAAAACTTGTTATAAAATATATATAAATTTGAGGACAGCATGTTAAGTAACTGCCGAAGAAATTTGTTAATTTAGGACTTTGGATCTGGACTCAGAATACAAGCGACGATGTTAGAGCGCGGCCCAACAGCCTGTATCTAAGCCTTACAGTATTACTGGGAATGGATTTAGAAAAGCGGCGATGTTAGGGCGCGGCCCAATGACTAAGCTAAGTCCGGTGATCTGGGATGATAGACTAATTCTAATCTAAGGCGGACAGAGACCCATATTTATACGGTTCTCTGTACCCCCTGGTTGTACACGATAGAGACTAGGAGGTGGACAAAAGAGTGAGTCGTTGGTTATTACTACTGTAGCTGCAAAAAGTGGTTTTGTGCCCAAAAGTTAATAAATCACAGACTGGACTCGTTGTTATGTTATTATGCCAAGTCGTGCGCGTTTAAGGCGTACGGCTTGCTTGTCAAATCGAAAGGTTGTTCGTAATTGCTGTTTCACATACGTCTTGATTCTTGGAAATCGCAGTAAAATAGATTATGTATAATTATCGACTGTTAAACCGATAGTTCTAAGAATTTGAAAATAAAGTATTGTATATGCGAAGGCCATGTAAATTAAGTATAATAAAATAGAAAAAATAGTGAAACGACTCCGTCGGTTTACTACACCAAATTATATGGGCTTAAATATTATTTTATCATATTAAGCAAATAAATAATAATAAAAATAACAATAAAGATAAGAAATCATTAAAATATTATGAGATTGATAGTAAAGTAAACCTACTTCAATGAGATTAGTTAAAGGTTCACCCTTCATATCATTTAACTTTGCAGACAAAATTATACATGCTCCAGCACATAGTTTACGATTTTCTTTATTGATCAAGCTTTTGACTAATAATCTTTCAAAAAATACATAGGCCTGTGCTATAGTTAACAAGTCTGAAGTAGCATCTGGTTTTGTAATTTTCCGCATTTCTCGTTTAATACTGAAAAAAATTAATTATTTAATAAACCAATATATAAATACAATTCTATGTTTATTAATGTATATATTTCTAATTTAAAATTAATTACCTCCTAAGTTTACTTAATGTTAACTCAATATGTGGAAATTTATCTTGAAATTTATCATTTAACTCTTTTTTAAGATCCGCTGGACGAACGTAATCAATAACTGATGTCTGAAATATAATACATATATTATATATATATAAATATATATCGTATATATTAAAGACGTATTTTAAACTTGCAATTAACAATTAAAACAGCTTCAACAATAAAGTATTTAAGTAATATTAATGTTATACACTAAAACCTCGGTTAACCATCCGTCTCGGGACCAGAGTTTTGACTGATAATCGAAAAAAGACAGTTTAACGAGTAACAAACATTTTTAACGTACACATAAGTAGTCCACCGCCTGGCGGTTAACTGAGAAAGACAGTTAATCGGGTAAAAAATAATCAAGGTTCCACTGTACTTGTATTTAATAATTTTAATCCTTTATTATATAAGTATTTTGAAACATATTTAACTTATAAAATTGGTTTTTCTGCATTTCTTTACATGAAACTTATAGTGAAACAAGTCTCGATGGCAGGGTATCAGTAGGAATATATAAAATCAGTGTTTTCTCTTGCTAGATAGAGAATATAGTAAGAAATTATTAATATTGTATGATTATATAAACACATTAAGATTGTAGCTTATTATAAATTATACTTATCAATTATTAATAATTATAAATCAGGTTTTTCACAACTCATGAATTTGTTCTAAGTCTATAAAAATAAAATAAGTAATTTGTATATCAAGTGTTCTATTTAGCAATATATTTATTAAACATAATATTCATTAGTATATTGGCCATGACTTGCATCAAATTTACTGTAAATCATTAGTAAAAGCACCAAATATTGGTTAAGTACACCAGTCGTGGGAATGTGGAGTTTTAAGATAAATGAAGATTTAATGAATGTATAATTAAATAATACTTTATGTAAAAAAATAGTTAACAGTACAGTTGAAATATATAAAATAATTAAACAAAAATATGTTTACCATGTAAGACATGAATGTTAAAAGTGTTCTATGTTTTCCAGCAAAAAACTCAGGGTCATCAAGAATGTTTGGAGAAAACACGGCTGCTCCATTTTCATCTTGTTCAGTATTAGTAACTAAAAATATATATTGGAAATTATGCGTTATAAAATTAAAATAATTTAATAAGAAAATGATTACATTACATTACACAATTATTTATGATTATTAAATATTAATTACCTTTTGTCAAATCACCTTTTGGAGATGATGATGCTGGTTGAACAGTGCACATTTTGTAAGTACCAGATCCAATCGCTACATTATCAGGAACATCAGCTGAAATACACCTTAAACAAATTATACATATTTAAAAAATGAAAAATGAATAATAATTATTACGTTATTTTTAATAGTATTTTTATATTTATTTTTATATTTTAACCCTTTCAAACATTGATAACACATTTTTAATGCTAACAAAAATTTAATTATTTAAAATGTTTAATAATAAGAATAACTGCCAATAGCAAATAATTTTAAAGGGGCTCATAAAATATACGTAACAAATATTAAGAAAAATAAATGTTGAATACCTTAAAGAAATTCCAATAATTTTTTTTAATAAATTTGGAGTTATCTTAATAGTTAACTAATTACCATTTTTTAGCTAATTACACATTTATGAATTCATTTTATTTACCTGCTTAAGGTATGCATTTTTGACTGTATAGTATCTAACATCATATCTTCAATTGGGGTTTTGGGTTCAACAATTCGTGAAGGAACTAATAAATGACTGTATGATATTTCCTGAAAACAATTAATAAGTAGCATTTATAGTAGTAGCAATTATTAAGGGCACAACAAATAAGTCAAAATATTAATTCCAAAATTGTATCAAGAATATAATACATAAAAAATGTTAGTTAAAATAATGTAAATTATAGCTATAAAATATAAAGCAAAATGTGATCAGATTAAAAATTATAGATAAAATAAAAATAATTTAATAGATTTAAATAACTTAGTATTATCAAAAAATATTTCTTTCAGAAAATTAAACAAAACAAAATTTTAATTTTACTTACAAATTTTTTTATTATAAATATAAAAGAGACTAAAATATAATACAAATTCAACATATTACGCAATCATAACATTTTATTAAAATTGAGGTTTGGTTAAAAACAAAGTATAAATGTAAAAAGACATTTTTTGGGCGATTTTAGTTAAAACTTAAAAGAATAAACAAGTTGACTGTTTATCAGTTGAGAATTTATTGCTTTCCAGAGCAGTGTTTCTCAAATTTTCTTTTATGGCTACTAAAAAATATACTCTTTATTGAGAAGGCAACCCCTCTCCCCCCCAAAAAAACATTGGGACATTAATGTTCATTTTTACTATAAGTAATTTGATAATTTTAATACAATATAATATAATAATAAATTATTAATACTTCATTTTGTTAAATATAAAGATTGTTTTTAAATTAAAGTATTTAGATGATATAATAATAAAATTAATTTAGTTTGTACTGTCTTAGTTTTAATGTAACATTCAAGATCAACAGCATGGACAATTAACATAAGAGTAAATACACATTATTATGACACAAGTATGAAATGAAACTATAGAGATAGACAGTCATTAGTATATTTACAAAAAGACTAAAAATTTCTCACTTATGTTTCTAAAATAATATAAAAGTTATGATAAATGTTAATAAAAGTTATTACCTATGCCCTAGACTAGTTTTACTTCAGATGATTATTAAATGTAGAGGTATCAACTAAAATGTAATAGTATACAATTTTTTTCTTGATTTATTGATTGAATTATTTTTATATATTAATTTATTTTTATTTTTTACAACTAAGGTATTTTCCTTGTTATTAGTAGATGAACAAAGACCCATAAAAAATATTTTACAATCAGGGCCTGTAACCTGGGAGACTTGATTGGGGGGGAGGGCGTCAAATTACCAAATAATAAGTAGATACATTAACAGTTTTTATTCATTACATAATACAAATTATAATTTCCATTTGATTTTGGCTATAAACACCTCCATTCTTACACAAATTATTTGTGTATATCAGTAATAAATATTTTTTCTGTTTTATTTATTGGAACATATTGTATTGTTAATAGTATACCTACAGACTACAAATTACGATAACCAGATGATATTATATGATACTAAAAATCAATTAATAATATTGATACACACATTTTTCTTTGGACAGCTATATCTAACAAGTTATTAATGTAGTTTGTAATGACATTTTGATGATATTTTAGATGATAAAATGTTGTTTAAAATGCTGTTAAGTGATGTAAAAAAACATTCAAATTAATTTTTTTTTATAGAATTTAGTAAAATTATTTTGGATATCTATGTTAAAAAGATTTGATTGTAAAACATATAAGCCAAGCAATAGATTTTATATGAAGGTCTGTATTTAAAACACATTAATTTCTAATCAAGTTTCTATGATTTTTTTTTCCCTTAAGAGGGTAAAAAATATGCTAGATCCAGCCCTGTTAAAAACTTATGGGTTAGGGACTCTGTTATTATATTTAATGTAAGTATTACAACTTTACAAAAAGTAAATAATTTAACTATTATAGTATTGTGATAGTCAAAGAAGTTTTTTTTGAAACATACATATTAAAATATGATTAAGATAATTATAAAATAATTGTATGTTTTAGGTATATTTGATAACTTTTAATCAAACTTTGTAACTAAAGTAGGTAAATTAGTATTTGTTTTTATTCTATTCTAAAATAATGTACTTTATTTAGTTCAATTTAAATATTTTTATTTGTTTTTTTTTTTAGATTAAAAATGAATTAATAGATTATTTATCATAAAAAAGTACACATATTTACAAGTTTATTATAGAATAAAAAACAATTACATACTGGTATTATTAAAGGCATCAATGACTGTTCATCGATTAGTGAAATTGATAATAAGCATTAAGGAATATTGAATGGAAAATATTCTATGTAAATGCAAGCATACTGAAAGTTTCTTATTGTGGGAAGATTATAAACATACATATTTAAGTCAATAACATTTCAAATGAACAAACATTATATAACATTATTATATTACAATGCTTAAATGCTTTTTTAAATAAATCTACACAAACTTATGATAATTGTTAAATTTATTATATTTTTAGCTTGTGTAAGCTATGATTTTATTATAAGCTTCACAATGATACAATGGCAATTGATAAAAATGTTATACTTTTTACTTAATTAACCAAAATATTATGTGTTCTATCTTTATAGATTTTAAAATATAACATAAATTGTACTTAATCCAGAAACATTTTTAAAATTTATTCACTTGTAATATTTGGTGAAACCAAGAAAAATAATATTTTAACTTGAGATACAATTCATGAAAATTAAAACTAATTATAATTAAGTTGTAAATTAAATTAAAATTTATTATATAATTTGTGTTGAAGAAAACATTAAAATAAGTTTTACCTAATAATCAAATTAATAACGAATTTATTATTTGTACTTTACCTGTCCATCTTTGCCTTTTTCTAATCCAAAGAGATCAAACGCATCAATTATATCATTAACAGCAGATAAAGGACGAGTTCCAGATGTTTGTCTTCTACGATTCGGTTCTTTCTTTTGCTCACATCGCACATTACTACTATCATATCAATTAACAGAAAAATTAAATATTTATTAAATAACTATTAAAAACGTGGTACAAACATTATGGTTCTGTTAGATCTTTTGAATGGTATTAGCGAATAAACAAGGAATGGAGTTTTCTGTGGAGTGACTAATACTAAACGTTCATTTTTGAATCGATGTTGTATTGTTGGACGTACAACTCTAATATCCATAGATTGATTTGAAGAGCTATTTTCTTGAAGCAAAGTACTAGTTTTATATAGAGCTGTAATTTTTTATACAAACTAATTAATCATTAGTTAAATGAGTATAAAACAATTTTCAGTCTAGCTTAATACTTGATATTTATCTATTATTTATTTATTTAATTATAAATAAACATATTAACTTAATTTCATGTAAAATTATCTCAAGAAGATTTTATTAAGAATTTTATCTGCACAGAAATTGTTTCTCTATAAAAATCTATTAAAATAAAAGTTTAGAACCTACATTATAATTATAAATTATTATTAGAAAATGCTATTATTGTATACATTATTTTGATTACATGTTATTGGGTAAAACATTATTCGGTTGAACATAATATTATATCATAATTTTATTTAGCTGTAGTTAAACTGAATTTATACTTGTTAAATATATCTAGGGAGACATTGTATCATAATACCTAAATAAAGATAGGTTAGGTTATTCTTGAGAATCTAGTAGTTAATTTTTAAGATTATTTTTTTCTTTTATCTATTTTAAATTAAAATTTTTATTTTAATAATTACACTCCCTAGCGAATAAGTATAATAACATTGTTAAATAAAGAAATGTTATAACAGTGAGAATATAATAAGAAGATTATTTGGTTTAAAATAATAAATTAAAAAAATATAATTTGAAACCATTTATAACTCAATAAAAAAAACTAATAGTTATAAATTATAAAAATAAATAATTGTTAATATAATTTGGTTAAAATTGATGTGAATAATATATTATATTATGAAACACCACAAAATATTTTATGTAATATTATTATAATATCATGGTTAGGTAACTTGAGGATAAGTTTTAAATATATTAGTATTGTATTATAACAAGCCTGAGAAGTCTATAAGTTTAAGTAATTATAAAGAAAAATATTGAACTATTCATAGTCGTGAAATGTATAAAATAAAAATAAATAATTAATAAATAAAAATATTTATTTATTCTGAAGAAAATTGAGTATAATTCAATAATATTATTGTTACTTAAAATGGTTGCAGCTTTGTAAAATATATTAAATATCTTCATAAGAAAATATTTTTACCTAAGCCAAGACTTTCAGAACTGCTGAAATTTGTGTTACTTTTGTCATCAGACAATAAAGGTTGAGGAATCATGCGTTTACGATAGTAGGCTGCCAATTTTTTTGATTCCATAGTTACATCACTTCCAGTTGTGTTAAGTCTAAAAATGTTAATTTTTTTTTATTGGAAAACATATTCAATAATAATTAATCATAAAATACAACATAATCACCTTTCACGAAATGGTAGTCTTCCGCAATTCTTATCAGAATCCAATTCAAAAAATTTATTAATACTATGTTTGTCATTGATATTTGATTTTATTGGTGTGGATGTTAAAGATCGTGTTTTAGTTAATCTTACAGGACCATGAAATTCAATATCCATTTGTTTCAAGATAATGTCATTTTCACTGAATGTATTCTCTTCGTTTTCCATCCCTATGTCAGGAAGTGATGGAAACTCCATTTCATATTTTTGATGATGATACATATTATTTTTGATGAAAAGTAATTTGTTAGTATCTTTATGAGTGCCATCTAGAGATATATTTGTTAAAAATGACAGTGCTGCTATTCGACGACGCGAAGTATCCCCAGTTAGTGTGCTCATCATGATTAAATTTTTTTTAAATTCCTGTTCACATATAACATTATATTAATTAAAGTTAACTATATACATATATATAGCTATAACTTAGTATATTAAAAAGTAAAACGTTCAAAATCATATTACACAATTTATTTCGAAGTAATATTAATTAATAATTAGTAAGTGCTTAGTAATATGTAATATGTATATTTTAATATATTATAAATAATAACCTTAATAATTCTTTTATAGCCAATCTTAGAGAAATAAAATCAAAAAAAAAGTACAGGGTTATTCAAAATGATTCATCTGATTTAAAGTGCTTATATTATTATATTTTTTAGGTTTACAACAATATGCTATACATTAAATAAAAGAAAAATATGTCAAGTTAAATTAACTGTACCAATAAGTATTCTATATGGCTTTCCTTAGTCACAAGAACAACACATCTAGTTGAAATATAATATAATATCTATAATATCCATCTCAATAGACTGGCTATTGAGCTATTTTTTAATTTCTCTTTGGTTGATAATAATAGTGGTACGTATACAGTCTCTTTAACATATAGTCTTATGGCATATAATTAGGTGACCCAGGAAGCCAGGTGCAAAGCATCAGATGATTCATTTTGAATAATCCTATATAATGTATAATTCATAATTTACTTTGAACGTACACTATATTTAAAAACTTGTATATTATGATTTATTATAATTAATTTTAATCAATGGTAATAATTTATAAGAAATTAATTTTCATTCAAATAAAAAATTGTGAATTAAATAAATTTATTTAATTAAAATAATACCTTTTACAAATAATTATTTTATAGTGATATAATTAACTATACTTTTAATTCTTAATAAAAAGAGAACAAGTCTAATTCATTTAACTATAATAGTATGTTACTAAAATAACTAAGCAAAAAAACAAAAACAAAATCACATAATAAAATATTTAAAAATATTAAGAAAATAAATTAAATAGGTAATAAAAAACATATTTTAATATTAAATATGATAGTAATAGTCAAATACTTGTCAGTTTTGATTACTATTAAGTATTAACATGATTTATATACAATAAAACCTCATTAATTCGAAATAATAGGAGCTCTAGGTTGTCCAAATTAATGAAAGTCCTGGTTAAATAAAATAACCAAACATCACAAATTAAAAATTAAAAAAATTTTACAAATTTTAATCTAATACATATATCTACTAATATTCATAGGCACAACTAGGGTTGGGCTTTGGGGGCTAGGCCCCCCTAAAAATAATTGTAATCCCACCAAAAATAAAAAAATATTTTACCTTTGGTTTAGTTTTGAGGTGGGGCTATAAACAAGAATAGCCCCCCTAAGATTTAATGCTATTTGTGCCACTGCTAATATTAAACCTAAAAAAAAGTACATAATTGTATTATAATCATTAAATATACATAACTACATAATATAGTATTAAGGCACACCTTCTAGCACCTTTCTAGCATAAACTAACGTAATTTATGTATTATAAATGGCTGTCTGGATGAAGCGAAGCCCGTACTAATGACATCCGAATTAATGAGGTTTATTTGTATTATACTATGCACACTATGTTTTATTTAATTCTTATATAATAATTTTGATATTATAGCGAGTATTATAGCTATCATTTTTTTTTATTTTGTAATTAGAAAATTTAAATGATATTAATTACTGACAAGTAATAACGTTTATAGTTTTTAATTAGATAAAAACAGTTACTTTTTGTTTTTATTACTCTGAGTTCATTTAATAACTCACTTACTACAGGAACAAAAATATAACTAGGAATGTTATTGTAAAAAACAAATGTAACTCTAACATGATACCAATCAAGGAACACACCCTAATGATACATACAACAGGTTAAATTAGTTGTAGTATGATTATTCATGCATATTAATATATTAGCCATTAGTTAGTAGAACTATTGTAAGCAAAATACTATAATACACCTACCAATGGTTGCAACAAACTGGGTTCTTATCCAAAATTAGAAATGAAGGTCCACATTTTTTGCTTCCAATTCACAAACGTAAGATTTTCATAATTAAAATTATTAAATAGATACATAACTCTGATTATTAATAGTTATAAGACGTATAAAGTATAAACATAAATTTATTGTTCGATTTAATACATTTTAGTTCGATCGTTAAGTTTTGTTATTAATATTGTATCACAATTCACTAAATATATTATACTTTAAATCGTATTTATCATTTTTAAGAACACTCGCCATCTTATCTAATCTCTGTTTCTGGATGTGATAACAATAAATCAATCATCTTCTTCTTCTTATATTATAAAACGGTAGTTTGCGACCCGGTCCGCTAGAGCTATAGAGAACTGCCAATAGAAAAATTAAATTTCTTTTTCGCCGCACTCGCCGACCGCCGTCATCGAAACGGACTCTTCTCCAAACGCGATTATCATAACGAACGCCGAACGGTTCTTCTCCGGTTGATAACGCGACTTTTCGAAAACGACCACGACGGTCGTCGTCTCGACGACGATTTTTATTTTTCGTTGGATTTTTTTACTTTTCCGAACGTTTTACACTCCGTTTCTCACTGTTTTTTCGACATTTTCGTTTGTAGCGGTGACGAGTACGGACGTTTTCCCTCGGTGTTTTTATTTTTATTCGTCTGTTTCGCGTTTTTCACGTCCGATCTGTCGGTAATCGCGTAGTACGTGTATTTGTGATTTGTTCACATATTATAATAGGTTTGTTCCAGCATAGTGTTACTAATTATAATTGTTAGCAACATATAATCAAAGCGCATGCGTCTAACATAACAAGTTTGCAACTAGTGATCTGCTGGAACGCCTGGAACGGTTTTTGGCTATAAAAGTTTTCGGTTGTGGTTTTTGCATTGTACGCATGCGAAAAACATTTGACTGAACGTATAACTAGCAACAAAAAATTATTGTTTCCAACAAGTTGATAACATGTTACAGCACTGATGGAACAGAAAACCTAATACCTATTATATATTATACCTTTAAAACCTATTTGTACCTAAACAGGATTGTCTTATAAAACGTTAGTTCGGTATCTACATTTTACTTATAAATGCAAAGCAGCGATTAATGAGTAGATAACTCGGAAGTTCTACAGTAGTAGGTAATTTGTGCTCAAATAAATAAACATAGGTACTTACTTAATAATAGCATATAGATTATAGATATAATAATAAGTCATTAATTAATACATTGTTTTTTTTTTTTACAATAAGTATATACTTAGTTATTTTTATTTGGTAGTTTACATTGTCTTACACTGATTCGTTCTTTGTAAAAAATGACTGAACAATGTGTATTTTCCTTTGAACACTAAATCGGGCATTGTATATAGTTATGGGTACCTACTGTGCACAATGCGTCAATGAATGCCAAATTTCTTACATTTCCCGTAACATATAATTTAATAATAGTATATACCTAGCTGTCGAAGATTAATTCCTACATTTTATATTAATTTACCAGTTATCTTTTTCATAGTATGGGTGATCGCGGATGTGAGCTGTTGTTTAGTTGTATTATATTTGTTAAATTTCATTTCATGTCAAATTGAAGATATAAGTATACTGTATAATATTATCCATCAAAATAAAATTTTAAATTATTTAGAATTCATGAGTTATGTACAGACATTTTAATCATTAGATATATTTTATTATATTTAATTGTATGTTTTTATTGTTTTAACATTTTCTTTATAGGTTTAGGAAGAAAATATCGCGATGGGAAATGTCCTAGATTCGGCAGTAGGCACAATAATATGCATCGTCCATTCGTCCCCGTTGTTATTGTAATAATTCGACATGGTTAATATCTAATAATAATGTACAATATTAACAATATTATAGTTATAGTGTACCTATTTAAAATTTTTATTTGACGATTTGACCAGAAAAAATTGATATGAGAGTACTGCCGTGCTGGTACCTACATAATTAACCTAAGATAATTCTTTAGGTGCCTATAACAAATTAGACGAATTTTATATGCAAGTATAATATGATGACATTAAACATTAAAGTCAATTCCACATTACCATCTCTTCTGCAGTCTAAAAAGAGGATATTTTAGTAGGCATACGCCGTAGGTACGTGTGATGAAATTGACTAAATTGAAAATAATTGTCATCATAAGTAGGTACATAACTTGTCATATTTTGTATACATTTATACAGTGTTAACTTAATATACCATTAACCCTTATATCAATATTTTTCTAGTGTTATAAAATTAAGAAAGCATAGTATATAAAGCTAAGTATATAAACCAGTCGGTACCTAAGTATAAAAATTAATAACTATTATAAATGTATAACATAAGTACCTATTAACATTTTGGTATAATATATTTACTATTTGTTGAAAAATGGTTACGACAATTTCACATCTTCAACCGATTTGTATTCGTCAAGAGGATATTAGTGCACTAGCTATTTCCTCTCTAACCCACGAGCAAAATAAAAAAACTCTTTCAAGCAAAATCATTTATTTTATATTTAAGAGTAATTTTAGTGTGAAATATGACTTTCGTAAACTTTTTTTTTTTAAATAAAAGTTAGGTTGAAAAACTTACGGAAATTTTCAAAATTTTAGTTAGTAAAGTTTCTAACTTCAAAATGTTCAAAATTTTGACGAAATTTGATAAAATTCAGACTTTTAATGCTTATGAGAAACCTAAAATTAAATTTGCAACTTATTTGACCCATTCAAAATATTTTTATCAATATTTAATGAAAAAATTGAAAATTCTAAATACCTAACTACTTTTTAAGTATTCAACCATAGAGGCAAATAGCATGAAAACAACTAAAATACTTTAAAAATCATATATTTATAGAAAATGCTAAAAATCCCAAATATCTATGGTTATTATTTTTTTTCGTTTTTGAGTTACCTACCTACACCAAAGAAATAAAATAAATTTTATCGAATACTGGTTTACGTAAAAATCTAGTTCACTTTTGTTTTTGTTTTTTTTTCAGGTTGTATTGATATGTATTTGGAATTTTTAACTTTTGACCCAATTAAGTACTCAACAAGTACCAACTAGATACAATTTCCTATCAGAAATATTACATTCAAAGTTGTAAATCAAAGCAAACATAGCCCCAAAAAATGATGAGAGACACAAATAAAAACAAAAAATACATACATCAATAGCTCCACTCAGAATCTAAAATGTAGGTAATAATTATGTAATAGTATCTATATAGTCAAAAAAGTATGTACAAAATGGTAGGTATTACAAATAAAAAAAAAGTGGGTAAGTGGGTACCGCTCTGCTGTACATTAAGTATTTAAGTGCCGTATAAATCATTATTATATATTATAGGAGTGTTAAATTTGAATCCAATGATAGGTATCATTGTATACGAAAAACGATTCTGAACGGAGATGATTTGTCAGTCTAGGATATAATTTCTAGTGGTTAGTGAAAAGGTGGTTTATGTTTTAATGGCCTGAATACATCAAAATTTATGTTCTTTTATAATTAATGTAAGCTAAATTTATGAAAAATCTTGGATTAAATTTTCAACTCTTAGCTACTTATACAAATTTTTTTATGAATTATACCTACAAAATGACTTGCAAATATTCATGATTTTGGCGAATTTTTGTCAATATTTGAACTTCAAATGCTAATAAAAAAAAAAATTGTACCTATGTATTCTTATAATTTTTTAATCACTATAATAATAACTTATGAGGAACTTTGTTTTAAATTTTCAAGTATTTTGATTGGGCCAAAAAAATTTTATAGACACTTCAAAACATTTTTTTCAGAAAAATTGAAAATTTCAGTTGTCTATAAATAGCTTAAAAAAAGTAAAATATTTTGAAATTTAAATCACATAAAGAAAACGCAAATCTTAATAACTGGTAAAATTTTCAAGTATCTACGACTTATACTTTTTGAATAATAACAAATTTTTAAAATCGTTTGAGGATAAATCGTTTTTGTTACGTTATTTCCTAAAAATTTAAAATTCAAACGCACTTAAAATTTTTCCTATAATGATGCTATGGGTTTTCTCTATAGCTACTTGAAGGAAAACTTATGGTAAACTTAGTGTTGTATTTTTAATCCTTAGTTATACACACAAAACATTTTATGATTTTTCAACTTCAAAATTACTTGCAAATTTTCGCGTTTTCGACAGATTTCGAACAATTTTGAACTATAAACGCTTATAAAAAAAAATTGCGACTAACGATTTTTATTTTTTTTTAGCTCCAATAAGAACTACTCATAAGGAACCTTGTATTAAATTTTTAACAATTTTTGAAAATTTAACTGTATATACTCGTAGATAACACTGACATAAATATTTGGTGAAAATTTTAAGTATTTACAGTGATTAGTTTTTGAATTACAACCATATAAAGAAATCGATTTGGTCAAAAACTGGTTTTGCATAAAAATTCCCGTTTTTCCTTAATTTTTTTTTGGTTTTTCCCGGTACTTTAGAAAACTATTGGAGAATTCAAAAAATGACCTCCCCAATGCACTAACTAAATTCATTTTTCTATCTGAAATCACCCCCATAGTTTGAAATTGAAGCATTATTTCGACACATTCTCGTGTACACAAACAGAAAAAAAAAACACACAACATTGTAAAATCAATACCTTTATCGCTCCGCTCAGAATCTAAAATATTAAATTGTAGTTAATGTGTTGAAAAGTCTTGATAATGTCTACTTAGCTCATTAAAATCGTTACTGCAGTAGTTGAGTTTGGGTTCTTGTAATAATAAATCGCTTATATATATTACTATCAAAATATTTTTAATATCTAATAATTTTTAATTTTTAATAGAATATAATTTTTAGTTTTATTGTTTAGTTATTTAAATACATTTGTAAAATCAATAAATTAGATTAGCTTTAGACTATAGTACAACTTTATAATTTTAAAAGGTGATCAATAAAAGTACCTATATCTACACATTATTTCAAAAACGTTTATCTAACTTTTTTGAAAATATAATTTTGGTATAAATCGTATGCCATTTCAAGACAACAATTAAAATGTTATTTTACGATTTTTATCGTTATGACTTTAATTTTTTAAATGTTTTAATGACAATATTCATTTTTAATTGTATTAATTTTATTAATTATAATAAAAGGGTAAAACCTTTTAGCATGAGTTATGTACAATTTCATTTAATAACTAGAATAAGAGTAATATATAAACGTAAATATAAACTCAATATGAGATTTAATTAAATAAAAAAATAAAAATTTAAACGACTTAAATTTCTTAAAACTATTTTGTTTCTATTAATAAACTCTAAAATTGCAAAAGCTTTATTGCTAAAAAATATTAATGTGCATCTAAAAAGATGTATTGCAGTCAAAAATAATTCTTAGGTCTCTAACAAGTGTAATTCGTGTGACAGTAGTAATAGTATAGCCATAGGCGCAAATTGGTTCAATTTGGTTGGGGAATAAGTCCTGACTATTTTTTATACATTAAAAAAAATCCATGAGTACTAATATTAAATGACGATTATTATTGTAGTATCTTAAAATTTAATACAACATTTTACTAGTATTTATAAGTTTATAAATTTATTATGTCTATATTATTACCTAAATATTTAAATAAAAACATCCAACATTTTAAACATTAAATACATATATTTTATTTATAATTTTATATACAATATAAATACAATTCTTATTATTCTATCTATTTGTAAAAATATTGAGAACTTATCAAGAATGATATCCCTTTCTATATACCTACAATATAAATATATTAGTAAATCCAATCTGTTACATTGGAGTTCTTGTCCAAGTTTTAATTCGGTGCATTGCTGAAAAATGTCTTCCGCAAGAAGCCGATGATATAGGTACTAGGTAGGCAATAGGTACAAAAGCAACTTTTTAAAAGAGTATAAAAATTTGGATACGCATTTTTACTAATTATTATTTTTGAATGCTAACAAAAAAAATATACTCTAATCAAATTTTAAAATTATTGAGGTTTTAATAGTTGGCGGGACACTTATAAATTGAGAGGGGCTAATTATGACTTTAGGAAGAGGATAAACCCCCTTAGCCCCCTGAAAGTTGCGTCTATGAGTATAGCTAGTATATACAGTTATCAATTTTGTGATTATAAAGCATATAGGATTAATTAATCTCAAAAAGTTATACCTATATTATGTATTTATGTTGAATCATTGAGTAAAAGTCAAATAATATTCATAGAAATAAAATAATTTATTTATATTAAATATTAAAATATATAATAATAATAAAAGTATTCCTAAGCAAGATTGAAGATATATTTGAGAGTACTTTGATAAATAAACATCGAATTTCGAATAAATAGTTGACCTTCTATGTTAAGATGAGCGGAGTAATATGGACTAACATTTTAATAATGATAAATAAAATACATTTTTAATTTATGCCTAAAATTTCAGGAAGGTAGTTAACTGAACAAAAAAACAAGTCATCCACATTTATTACTTTCAAATAAGAAATTGTCCACTCTAATGCTCATCCATAAATATGGGTTTACTATTTATATTTTTCTAGCGATCTATGTTGATTAATCCATATTACGGAGTAAAATTCTGTAATATCTACCGTTGTAAATCATCTAATACGTCAGTTTTTCTTTTAATTCAACATACCAAAAATCAGTATCTCTCGATTAAAATAAAAAAGTCGGTACCAGATAATAATATTGTCCTATCTATTATTACTTACTTTAGAGTTCATAAAAAAAAAATATATATATATAGGTATAAAATATACCTACATAATATTAAAACCATATTATGAAGTGTATTATGAAAACTCGTTTGATAACTTTTTTAATAAAAGGATATTAGGATAACTTACTAATTACATAAAAATAAAATAAAAGAAACAAAACTAAAATTAAATTATTAAGGAAAATCGTTTAATATGGCATACCTAATATAGGTACTATGTCATAAACCTATAAGTATAAAATATAAATAACCAGATCTAGTATCCCATAAACTATCTATGATATGATATATTTGTATAGTATTATTCTGTAGTCATACCTTACACTAAGTATATTTGTTTTTATTTAGAGTTTGGTTAAATCTACACCTAGGTACCTGAACTACCTATACTATGTAGGTATTTTAACAACGGTTTTAGGTCATTTGAAACGAATTTAGGAGTTTTTTTTAATTATAATAGTATATTTGATGCAATGATTTTGACAAAAACTAGTTCTAATGTATTACCAATATTAAAAAAATTAGTATAACATACAAGTATATAATTTCTATAAAAAGTGTGAAAAATTAATATAAGATTGATAATAAGTTATTCCTACTCACAGCGTTTAAAAATACTTTTGAAAATCACAACAATTTGAAATTTATATTTTTGTTAATAATTAATAATATTAAAAAAGTTGAAAAAATCATAACATTTTTTGTGTTTATAACTAATGATTAAAAATACAACACTAAGTTTTCCATAAGCTTTCCTCCAAGTAGATATAGAGAAAACTCGTAGCATCATTACAGGAAAAATTTTAAGTGCGTTTGAATTTTAAATTTTTACAAAATAGCGTAACGATAACGATTTATCCTCAAACGAATTTAAATATTTGTTATTAGGTATTCAAAAAGTATAAGTCGTAGATACTTAAAAATTTTACCAATTATTTAGATTGGCATTTTCTTTACATGATTTAATTTTCAAAATATTTTGACTTTTTTGAGCTATTTATAGACAACTGAAATTTTCAAAATTTTGAAGTGTCGATAAAATTTTTTGTGGCCCAATCAAAATACTTGAAAATTTAAAACAAAATTCCTCATAAGTTATTATTATAGTGATTAAAAAATCATAAGAATACATAGGCACAATTTTTTTTTATTAGCATTTGAAGTTCAAATATTGACAAAAATTTGTCAAAATCATGAATATTTGCAAATTATTTGTAGGTATATTCATAAAATTTTTTGTATAAGTAGCTAAAAGTTGAAAATTCAATACGAGATTTTTCATAAGTTTAGCTTATAATTATTATAAAAGAACTTAAATTTTAATGTATTCAGGCCATTAAAACATAAACCACCTTTTTCGCTAACCACCGAAAATTATATCCTAGGATGACAAATTATCTTCGTTCAGAATCGTTTTTCGTATACAATGATAACTAACATTGGATTCAAATTTAACACTCCTATAATATACCCATAATAGTGATCCACACGACACCTAATGTACAACAGAGCGGTACCCATTTGCCCGCTCTTTTTTTTAATGCATTTTTCAAGTTCAAAATTCAACGAAATTGAATTTTTAAATTAAAAGTAATGATTTTAATTTTTTTTCTATTGATCTAAGTAAGGAACTTTGTTTTTTTATATATGAACTTTTGGAGTTTCTACTAAATGCTAGATAATGTTTTATTAATAATATAATAACCTATATTATTAATTTGTCAGTAAACATTTTTGCGTATTCTATCTCCATAATTATTTTTTATAGAATCATTAATTTAAAATAAGAAAGATAAATCAATGTTTAGGTATAATTGAATTTTTTTGTTATATTTTTTTTCGCTTATATTACATAATTTATATAATATAGGTATTATACCTACATTGTATACGTGCAAATATAATGTACGACAATTCGTGGAACGCGATTGCAAACTGCTGGTATATAATGATATAATGTTATAAATTATATTATTACTGTACACAGGTATACTTGTTGCGTCGGTTGTGTGTATTTTGTTTGGAGATTTTTTTTATCATTTATTTATTTATAACTTTTTTATTGTCCCCGTCGTCTCTTTTTTTCGCGAGATGATTCCAAGCAGAACGCAAGTGTACTTACACGCGAGCGAGTGCGTGTGTTTGTGTATGAAGTCGTCTTGGCCGTCGCTAGTGCGTATAGATTCTGTAGCAGCGGCAGCTATATAGGTAGGTAGGTACAGGTACGCAGTTCCAAGACGGCCGCAGTAGCGACGACTACGGCGGCGGTCGGTATATTGTCTGAAAAGTTCATTCCCCCTACTATACAAGCGACCAATGGAAGAGAATAGCGCGGACACGCACACACACATACACAATCGCATACACCCAATGTCTTATATATTATTTACGAACGAACGTAAGTGTATGTGTGTGTGTGTGTGTGTGTATTGCTATTATTAATACAATATAATATATATGCGAGTTGTGTTTGTATGTGTGTGTGAGTATGTACGTGCGTGCGCGTACATAATCGCGACTGCAATACATCTACCGGAATATTATGTTATTTCGACGATGACGACGAAAATGATGCAATTAGAGCCCCCTCCGCCAAAAAGTCTGTACGAATTACTGTAGTAGGTAAATAAAATATTACGTACCTATAATAAAATATAGAGAAATTCGCGTGTTTTCAATGCGACGATTATATTCCCAAAGCCTATATACCAAAATGATACTGTGTTTACTGTTTACCATAATATTATTATATAGACACCGTGGTCAGTTTCTTGGCGATTCGTGTCATACGGTATTACAGTACGACTGCCATTCAGCATTGAAACAGCGCATGTCCAGTGTTAATATAGTTTATTTATTATGTTTGTAAACGATACTAGTTGAAAGACTCATTGGCCCCAAATATATTGAAAAGGATATTATAACATTTTTAGACACTGAAAGAAGAATAAAATTATTTTAATTACTTAAATTTATAATGGTACCTTTGAGGTGCTAAACTCGGCCAACCCAGGCATGGAAAAAACCATTTTCATTACTGGTAATAAAGTACCTATAATACTTTGATAATTTTGTTATGAGTTAAAATGTATAAACTATAACTTATTAACTTTTATAGTACTATAATATTTGTATGATAAAAGTTGTATGTTAAAAAAATATATGTATAATTATTAAGTATATATATAGTGATGCTGATTTGTTCTTTAAATGCTTATGAATTATGATGCTACATTAAAGAAAATTTAAGTCTCATCTCTAAATTTCAAATTTAATGGTACCTACTTAATCTATCAGCTATATTCTACACTTGTGAAAGGAGAGATAGGTAATATGACTAACATTAAATTTTTAAATTATTTTGTTTTTAGTTTGAATGGTTCATCCGGATAGTAGTTGTGCAGTATACAATTTTGAACCCTGGTAAAACCCCGATTACAAGAATCTACTTTACTATTAGCTTTAATAAAAATGAAGTATCGTGAACTATAGAAAATGACCCATCAACAAGAGTTTTAGTTAATCTATCAAGAAGTAACCAATCTCATTTATAATTAATTACAATAGTTTGAGTACTATAGTTATCAAATAGTCTATTATTATAAATTTATACCTTTACAATTTATCTTGTTATATCATCTATGAATGGCGTTTATATACCTATAAAAATCAAAAAAATATACAAGATTAAAAATTAAAATAGGTAAATTGATCAAATTAGTATATAAGTTTACTCCCTCATAGAATCAGAAAAATTTCAGGTGATTCGCTGTGTATAATTTCCAACGGCCATAATACTAAAGTCAATCCATATGTGTTGGTATATTATGACCATATAATATTTTAAATGAAATTCAAAATTTACAAAAGGTTGATAAAAAAAAGTAGACGTTGCATCTCTCCTTCGTGGTATAAGTGTTCCTGTTTTATTTAGGAATTACTTAGATACTTAAGAATCACTTATTCATATTATAACCATGATTTTTCAACAAAATGATGAAAGTTTACGGCGAGGGCCGCGGGTGTATGTATAATATAATGTGTTTACAGACTTACAATAGTATATTCTACATGGGAACTATAGGTGAAAATAGAAAATCATATCAATAAGAAAAGTACTTATGTAGTAGTGTAGTACTGAATCCTATAATTTTTCGACAAAATTGAACGTGGAGTATTATCGTCCCTTCCTTGCAATCGGTTCAAAATAATAACACAATTTTATAAAATTATTTTCTAGAAAAGGAACATATTAGGTATTATATTTGTCATTAATTATAAATTATAATATAAAATTAACTTTCCTAAAAAAATTTAACTGAATAAATTAAATAAATTTCAAATGGAATAAAATATTTAAATTTGTGATGGCACAGTTTATTTATTTACTTTTCAATAGGTACCTACCATAAGAGTACCTATAATATAAAACGTACGTATTAGAACATTGTTGATTATTTCACTGCAGTTCGCTTTCAATGTTGACATTATTATGGTAATATTATTCTGATATGAATTTGACGTTGAGGCTGGGGCCACACATAGCGGTTGAGCCGCAGCGGTCGAACCGCGAAATGATGCGGTCGAACGCGAACCGCGTATGTATGAACGAGTATCAGGCGGTTGCATTTAAAATCAAAAAATTTGAATTTTTTGAGCGGTTCAACCGCTGTGGCCCAACCGCTATGTGTGGCCCCGGTCTAAGTATATAACAACATCACGCTGCGGACAGTCGAAATAAAATATGTTACAATATTTTTACGGTTAGGGGGGGGGGGTGGAGGCGCGCTAAATTTCAACCCCACGCTCGCGGAATTGTATCGTGAGCACCGACGTAAAAATGTTATACGCACGTATTACCTATGTATAGGTACCGGTAATAATAATATATTTTTCTTGTTACTTACTATGGCTCACGGCCGCAACCTTGCGCTCGAGGAGTGGGCAAATACCGGGCGCGGGCGGCGATCAGCTGATGGGGCGGCCGCCGAACTCCTCGCCTGTTGCAGCGCAGTGGTGTATTATATACGTCCTGTGCCATCGTCTTCCGCGGAGACGACGACGACGACTCCGCGCGCGCCGTCGGTCATCAAACGCGAATAGAAGGAAAGCGACGCGCTGCTGTAATAACAATTCCCGTCGACGATCCTGCGCGCGCGACCACCACAGATAAATAATATCGTTACACAGCTGCTGCAGCAGTCCGCACGATACGATACGCGAGTCGCCGGTAAAATAGTATACCTATCGTATCGCCGCGCGCAGCGTCACACAATCGCCACCGGTCCGTCCGGAACAACGGGTCATTGATTCGGTCTCCGTCGCCGTCGCCGATTTCTGCACGCGCACTATACGTTTCGTCTTCCGAGTCTCTCTGTTTTTAATTTTTTTTTCTACTTTTCGCTCGCACGTTCAAAATTCTAGAATTTAATATATATTAAATCATTAGATTTGAAGAAAATCGTTAACGTACAAGTTCGAGTTTTTCACGTCCGCTCCGCCGTTTCGACAATAACAAAAATTATATAATATCTATAAATTGTATTGTTAGGTTTATTATTATAATATATAATAACCATAACGCCGGATATTCGCTCGTGCATCGTGCCATTAGCCGATATTATTTATAAATAATATATAATATACCGATTCGGCGCAGTGCTGTTCGACATCGCATTTTCCGCGCCACGAATTTCGCTGCTGCAGGTAAGTCGCAGAATACATGTCTGTATTAAGGTGCGGATTGAACGTTCGTTAACACTTCGAACGATCCGAAAATACAAAATTAATGTTTAATATATTAAATGAAAATATATCACATTAAGTATATACCAGGAATTTAATTTCTATGTAACCAAGAATGGGGCTAATTAAACGTTTTCGAAACTGTAAATATGTTTAAAGCACAAATGTAATACCTATACGAGGTACAAACTTTTAATATATTATTTATTTTTGTATCTGTATAGGTCCCATGGGTATCTATGTATAAAATATAGATATTTTTGAGTGTTTTTAATTTTGTATTTCTTTGCGATTCGCACATAAAAAGACGTCATAATAAACTTAAATGGTGGCATTGAACTAAAATATTTATTTTTTAATAGTATATAATTATTAAAATCCGTTAGGTTTGAAAAAAACAGAACGATCGTCTATCCCTATGCATCAATGACTATCATGTCAAGACGAACCGCGCCATGCGGTTGAGGAGACATCAACGACAGTTAAACGAGAAAACATTATTAGTCAATTTACGCTATTGTGCTGATATCGATCAATATTCGAATACACTCTAAATACATATATAAGCTGTGGTGCAGTGGTCTTCGAAACTATTGAAATAACCAACTACCTACAATATTTTTTATCGTGAGATTAGAAGACACATCGAATCCTACAGGTAAAAAATTGTCTTTAAAACGTTTTTATTTAGGTAGATTAATATATATTGATACAGTATATAGGTACAGCTAGTAATTATTTAATATTAAAGTAGTGTATATTACGATTTACGAAAGAAATAATTAAGAAATGATTTACGAGGTGTACAAAATATGATGAGGCCATGAGGGTATTCATATCATTATGAATGAGAAAATTAAAATATTTATTTTTTATAAATTATAATTATATCAAGTTAATTATTAAACACGATATATCATAGAATTCTAATATTTTGTTTTACACATTATAGTTTTAGTATTTTTGTAAATATTCTCTAACTGTTTTATTAATTAAAACATAACTATATAGTAGGTAATGATTAACTTTTTTTAAACTTTTACAATTAATAACAAAATAAATAATGGAGTCCTTAAAAATTGTTCTCATATTGAAATATGTTAAGAAACACATTACCTTTATCATTTCGACAAGCATCAACCATGAAATTGTATTTTAGATGGTCACTTTTAATGACCTTAGTAGCCGTAATTGTAGACAGGAGAATGACCCATTCATCGTGGTTATTTTTTTAAAATCAGAATTCTTTGTGCAAAAAATCATTAGTTTCCTACAAAACTCTATATATATTAGTATATTGAGCTGACTTTAAAAAAATTGTATTATTAAATTTGAAAATGGTTTTTTTTAATAAGTATATAGGATAAATTAAGAAAAATTAAAAATACACTTTTATTAAAGAAATAATAATACTTATTGCGCTTAATATCTATATGCATTATGCGTGTTTCTTAAAATTTATTAATTTTTTATAACATTATTAACATTATTAATGTAACAAAACTGTATTTTTGTAGCTTTGCTTTCTGCCTTATGTATTTAGTAATATGTGTATAATTGTATATGTACCAATATAGTACCTATATTGGCCTATTGTACATTTTTGAGAAAAGTTTTAATGAAATTATTGAAACTATATTAATTAAAGTATCCAAATAGTTTTTTAAATTTAATTAGCTTATAATAAGAATCATTTTCATTGGCAGTTTGCTATCTTTTTTTTTTATTCTATATAAGATATAATAACAGACACTTTTCATCTATTGATAGACATTATATTATAGTATTGTATAATTTAATTGTGGTAGGTAGGTACTATTAAAATAAAATAAAATACAATATTGAGTAACTATATCGTAAGAGTATACCTATGACAATATTAAAATTTAAGATCGATACTTTTAAACTATAAAATACAAGTTAGAAATCAAAATAAAATATTAGTTTTATTATTGAAAAACAGTTAAATACATATAATAAGTATAATATTAAATACATTTGTATTAATTAAAATCTACTATATCTTAATTTAACGGATAACAAAGTCTTAAAGTGAAAACAAATAAAACAATATTAAATCGTTTGAATAAGAAACAATACTTGACTTAGTATTATATTAAGTATAATTCTTTTGTTTTATGAACTTTAAGCAGTAGGTAGTCTATATATCTACATGTACATTTATTAAAATTGAATAATCGTCTAACCTACAGGTTACTGGAAAGTAGGCAACTTATAGATAACTTCAATATTGTAGGTATTTAAATTGCGTGGAAAAAATATTAAAATGAATATTTCTATTATGATAATTTAATTAGTATACTTATTACTTAGTTAATAGGTTTTGGTTGTTCTTTCTTAAAGATGCCCGATAAATAAAGTGTTATGGTTTTTCGATGTGTAATGAACAAATAAACGTTATTTAATAGAAATTATCTATACAGATATTAGTATTTAGTATAATCTAATTATATATTAAACTAGTAAAATAGAAACAATGTGATGTCTTTGTATATAGGTACTGCATGTATAGGAGGTAATACATTAAATACTAAAATTAGTGTCAATGAATGCACACCTTGTTTATAGTTATAAATTTATAATGCTTAGTTAATTTGGTTTTCATTATCATTGATTAACTAACAAAACTTTTATTCTACTGTAAAAATGCTATTGTATAGACAATTAAAATATACAAAAAAAAAAATTAATACATAGATATAATATAATATAATGGGATTTTCTAATATACCATGACTGAATGTCCCATGAGTTCAGTTAAGTTCATAAAAACATTATATAACGTGTTGATAGAATATATATATTTTATTATTGCATTACAATCGTTTTTCATAGCTCATTTTCATAATCTTTATTCTAAGTTATATTTTTTAATTTTTCTGTGACAAAGAAATTAAGGAAAATATCCAATAGGTTTTTAGTATAATATTATATTATAATTTGTTATATGATATTATACAACACAACTAATAATAACTATAAGATAGACAATAATTTTTCCATAATAAAAGTTTTTATATTCAAATACTTAATGATATTATAAAAATAATTGAATTGCATGAAAGCTAGTCGTATACAAGTAGGGTCTAGGGATATGGTTATGATTTTGTTTTTAGATTTTATATAACATTTTTTACTTTTAAGATTATCTAGGATACCTACGTGTGATAAGTGAGACTTAAAATTATGAAAAACTTCTTAGATTTATCACAATGATGAAAGAATTGGTAAACATTTTTATTTTATCAATCCATTGAACATTTCCGTTTTAGATACCCAACAATAATAGTAGGTATATAACACTGTCAAATAAACAATAACATGCCTTCTAGAGATCTAGATAATGTTTGTTCCTAATCCATGCAACTATATATTTATAATTTATATACATACCTAAAAAATAGAAATCACATTTTCAAACAATAATTATTATTATAGAAACAATGCTTGATTATAATAAGTATTCTAGATCGTGGCGATCGTGCTATATATCCGACTTTTAAATACGCTTTTGTAAGACACAAATTAAATTTAGTCCAACGATCAAATACGTTCTATCACTTCTATCACATTATTATTATTAATAAAAATCTTTGTGTAATGGGTCACTCACATTATTATAATATGCATTCGTTAACAATAACGCATATCCGTCTGTTTTTTTAATTATGATATTTAATTGAGTACAGATATTGAATAAGATTTCTCTTATAGAGGAAAGTAGTGTACTATACTGTATGTAGGTACCTTTATTCGACATCCGCGTTCAGTTATAGATCCTTAAACCGACACTTAGTCTAACACAGATTACGATTATTTTGGAGCGAAGACAAAGAAGATATTGAATTCCGAATTTATTTTATACCGTATCAAATAAGTCCGTAAATAATAGTCATAAAAAACATTTCAAGAACATAGGTAAAACTATTTAACTATTTAAAAAGGTGTATAAAACGTTATTGTTAAAAATATAATAACACACAAATCATATAAGTAACTAGCAACTATTAAGTATACCAACATATATCGGCCAAAAAAAAAAAAAATATATATATACATATATTATCGAACATTTTAACGTAATTGGATATTGATTGTTGATGTACCTACCTATATCGGTCTGGTTCACAAATTCGATCCAAATTTACGTTAGTATAATAAATGCACGATTACAATTATAAAAAAAATCCATGAAATAATTCGACTAGCTTATTAGTTATTATGTAGTATACGTCATCCTGCCCATGAAAACTAGGTCCCACCGCACTGTCTCGGTAATTAAGACATGGGGAAATTTGCGAATTTCATCTATAGATTACATATTTTTATTTTACATTCAGTTTATATATTTCGTCCTTGTCATCGGCATGTTTCGATCTAACGACCGGTCAACGAACTATACGCTCGATAAATTTTTTTGTATCTACCGGAAAGAAATAACTAAAAGCCGTTCCAAATCTAAAATCATGAAAGCCCACGACCGCGAGTCCAGGAATAAATTCGTCTCGTACGATGTTCTACGACTAAAATCGTATTGATAATTATACAGATATATTTATACTCTACGGTTCTAAAATCCGTTGTTTAAACCATAACGGTACGTTGTGTCGTTTAACATAAGAATTTATCTATACACTACAGGACATCATCTCTCGTAGGCACATATAATATATGTATAGGTATTGGGTACCTATTACGAAAAAGAGTGCTAAATGACCGCGCGTAAACAAATTATAATATGAATGATTATTTTAGAAAAAACGGGATCAGGTGGATGCCTAGAACAAAAGTTCGTTGTTAAATAATAACTTGTTTAATAATATTTTTACTTAGCTTAGATTTAAACTTTTGTTATCCTTCAGCAACAGTATTTCATAGATAAGCTCTTATATAAATTATCTGTTTATTTTTTATGTGTATAAAAGTGAGTGGCCTGTTAAAATGTTATAGTATACTAGCAACTATTGTCTGTACTACTAAATTGTGCCCAGTTTTCAGCATGAAATAAATCATGAAAAGTAGGGAAACTGACTATTATCAAATTTTAATAATTTAATCATAGTTATTTTTCTTATAAAATTATCTACACAAAATGTAGAATCCAAAAGATTATTTTTTAATTAATCTTTTCAGCACTAGGTAAATGTCTGTTAATAAAATTGAATATTATAGAATGATTTTTAAATACAATGTAATTCATAATAAATTTATTTATTTATTCAATAAATGTATCAAAAACAAAAAACGAGGTGGGATATCGCCCTTGTTGATTTTAAATCGTTTAACTTTGACCGCCGTCCCATGATTCATGAAGTTTACGCCTATGATGGATGTATAGCAATAATATCACGTATGATGTACGTCTTGCAACATGCATTTATAGATATGATCGGGTGCATCGAATACCTACTTTATAAAAGTAAACGAAAATTCGTTAGGGAAAGAAACAAAACGCGTAATCATTAAATAACAGTGAGAAAATCAAATTAGTGTATCAGTACTTAACAATAATATATAATGTTAAAACGTTGGGTGTTTGGTAGAATCTAGTCAAACAGGATTACACGTCGACCGTTATTCACTTGCTCGAGTCCGTTATTATACATAGGTACTCACACAGTCACATATACACACACACATACGCGTGCGTAATATCTTACACTAAGAGAAATTACTAGGTATATACACATAGTCACTTGTATCGGAAATCCTACCTAAGCGTATATAGATATTATACATTATATGCTTATTATAGGTACTATTACATAGAACTAATGATATTTAATCATATCTATATATATAAACGTGAGGACGTTCGGGGAGATGGTACTTGTGCGTGTGCTTGTACGCTGTGCGAGAACCGTTTCTGGCGGCGCGGCGGTCGGTCATTGTCACCGTCGCTTCCGCGTATATACACCACAGATAAATAGTAAATACTAGATGGCAAAATTCGATGGTTTTACATTGTAAAAATATCGAGTCTTCGCAATTTAGACGATCATCGTGATCATCATGATCGGCATCATTAATTATGATGCCAATAAAATAACCGATAATTCTTTTATATATAAGAGGCGATTGTTTAAAAAATGAAACGGTAATGGGCTGTAAATCGATTCAAGTACACTGTAGGTGCCTTATTTTTTAAATTATGTATTGGTGTATAGGAACGTATAGTAAAACTATTACTGCATATCAGGTATATTTTTTGATATTTATCATTAATAGTTTTTAGCATTTATCTGTTAAACGCAGAACATATACTAATTTTTTATATCATATATAGGAGACGGATTTTCTATACCATATCTAAGTCAGTCAACTAGTATTTGTATGCACTATCTACCATTTTACTAATTAATAATAATTTTTATACTAATAATATACTTAATATTATCAATATGATCGATAAACGAACGGCAAACGGTATATATCGGGAAAATTCGCGTTTCCTGTACGGTAAAATATTATATTATGTGCATGTACGTCATCGTCGTCATTACGATGTAGATAATACACACGATGTATACACACATCGTATATTCGTATATATTCGTATATATATAGTAATTATATTATATATATGTATACGATTTCGGTGAGACCGCGAGTTGCTTTGTATATAACTTCGTTATACATGACTGCGTCAAGAGGACCGCGGACACGACCCAACGCCACAAGGTCATTGAGATTTCTTTTCGACGTGTACCGTTATATGATTTACGCTGCGGTCGTACTATAGCTGTGATACACACTGCACGCGCGATCGTAATAATATACTTACCTAGTATAGAACGGATATATACATACCTAACTATACTATAGACATAGTAGCAAGTAGCCATACTAGGCGGGTAACAAGTTTTACTTTACGCCATTGCCGCATATATAGCATGCGACATTCATGTATAATATATAGGTGGACTTTGACTGACTTTTGGGGATTTCGTATATATTATATTATAGTTTTTAAACAATATATATAAATGATTGTATTATACAACAGCGAACGGCCCGTGAGGTCGTATATATTTATAAAAGGGGAATTAGGTCATGCATCTTCGCCATTGCCCTTGAAAAAATTTGTAGTATATTATGTTATATAATAAGTTTCTACATTTTTTTCTACACATTTCAGAGACTTAAACTGTGAAATAAATTTTATGCATACACATTATACAGACTAATGAGTACCTAATGACTATTCACTATAAACATGAATATTATAGATAAACATTAACATTTTTAAAAGCTGTACCTACGTTTTTTGGACATTCCTTAAAAGGATAAGGACCAACTATTAGGTTTTTCCACCGTATATTTAATGAAAGACTACAATGCTACATTTTTATTCACAGTAATATACATTTGATTCAAATTGTCTGTTAAATTAGTGAAATAGTTTCATAATATTCATGGTATTCACTTGGGTCTGAACTGTTGACTGCAGAGTTGTTTATGTAGGTGACGTAGCGAATTTGAACAAGTATATTTTTATTAGATCATTAGATGTGAATATTCTAAAAGGCGAGTAAAAGTCTGATTTTTATTAATACTCTTAAGTCTTAATAAATTGAACAACTCAAGTTCAACATTTCACAAATTTCTAAAACTTTATCTTGAACTATATAAGTATATAACCTATAAATTTTAGAAAAATAAGTTTGTTTGCATTATATTATTTTAATTTATTATTAGTACTAGTATATTACGGTTCGTTAAAGATAAATTAACTTTGAATAAAACAATGCGGGACCACTGCACGATCGTCTTGATGGTAAAAAAAGCGTTTTCATCGCGCACTGCAGCGAATCGCGCTTTCCCGTTATACGATTATATGCGTACCTACCTATAAATTATAATCTATATAATATATTTACGTGATCAAGCGGACCTTCCTAGTCTCGAAGATTCCCATCGAAACAATTTATTTATACATTTACACGGTTCTACATCGTGTTTTAAGTGCCCTACATTAAAATGTATACCTTACCTTTACCATTTTAACACGATTATTAGACGCTCGCTATAACGGGCATTCGAGATTGTCATTGTAGAGGTATGGTCTGATCGAGTGCTTTTACGAAATAATAAATAAAAGAAAAAAAATATTATGAATTTATTTTACAAGCATTTGTATATTTTTAAAAGAATCTAATCTAAAGATTATTTTAAGTGGGTATCTATAATATACGTTTCGTGTTTATTAAATAGGTATTTAGTTATATTAAATGGAAAAATAAGCAAGTGTAAACAGTTATTAGTTATTACGTAGGTATTAGAAACGGTTTGAATCACCCGTATGTTCACTGAGTGATAGTTTACGTTTGTCTAAAGGCAAAGCGATGGAATACGATATAATATAATAAAATAGATATATAACTATATTTTTTAGCTTTGTATATATTATACTATTTTATTGTATTTTTGTTCACGTAATTTAATTTTGGTCATTATGGAGTGGGAGTGACAATTGCATACGGGTGTTTCATTGTATCATATTCGCAGAGGACTCAAACAAACCTAAGTTGTTCGTCCCGTTTGAGTATGTTATTAAACAGTTTTATATTATAAGTCATACCACGAGTGTAAAAATTGTTATTGTTACTCTACTTTCTTATCACAAGGGGCCTGAAGTTTTGACACTTTTGATGAGTAAGTCTCAACTCTCAAGCCATCCAAGTTCTTGTCAAGTCAGTGTAAATATGCGTGAATATAATGGCACATTGACGAAGACAAATTCTATTTTAACTTTTAACATAATGTATAGAAATATTATACTATTATTATGTTATTATATTTATGCGTAATAATGCCGTAAAACGGAATTTTGGTTTTATTTGAAAAAAAAATATTTGATAATCTACGTAATACGTATAAATATATTATATATCTGTCGGTATTACATCAAAGTATTGGATTATTGTAAGTGTTTATATTATATATATTTGTGTAATCATTTTCAGAGATACTTTTTATCGCTGGAACACGTGCGTTTCCTGGGAAAAATTACAAGAACTAAATAAGTAGGTACCTCAAAGTATGTCATAAATTACATATTTATTAAGTAGGTATGTACTGCACTACTGCTATAGCTCAAGAAACACCAGTATAAAATGAGAGGATTTTTTATAATACTAAATAATATGACATGATGTTCTATTATTATATATTTATAGTTTGTAAATTTCTAATACGTAATTATAACTAAGAGTCAACGAAAAACATAATATATATATTTACATAGGCGGCATTTAGGGAGGAATGAAGGGGCATGAGGGGGCAGTTGCCCTCCCAGGAAAAATATTGAGAAGGCAAACTTATCATTTTGCACCCTCATAAATATAGATATTATTAATATTATTTAAACAATTTTTAATTTTTATAAAATATTTATGTTGAAATTACTTTTATATAATTATATAAGAAAATTATTCCTCGTGTTAAGTCAGATCAATATTATAAATATTACCATAAATTAATATAAACTAACGTAAATTCTAAAAACTGTGAATATTAATATAATATTATGATTACTTTTCAAACATAACATGTCATAATATACCACACATTTTTTTTATTAAGATGCGCAATCTGTACTTTTTAGCACAATAAGTGTATGTGCAGGTGATAGAACAAAAATACAATGAAAATAGGAATAAGAAACCGCACTCATTAGTGACACTTGACTGGGAAATTATTTAAATATAAATTATAAAAGTTAGGAGTGTGAGATGTTACCTGTTCTTATTGAAATAATAAGTAAGTAAAATGTAGGTGGAATGTATATATGTAGATAAGTTGAATATGAGAAGATTTTTAAATGGTTTAGTAAATTATGATTAATTTTTGCCCCCCCCCCCTGATAATAAGAGCCAAGTGCCACCTATGTATTTATTTAACTATATTAAACTACATATTTTCCACGGAAAATTATTTAAACATGTTTATTTTCTGTATAAATAACAGTTAATAAAATTACCTACTATTGTCGTACATTTGTCGCGATAAATAACGCGTTATATAGGTATATAATTCGTATTATTATATCATCAATATGTCATATTAATATTAATTATTAGTAATAATAAATACTTCTAAACAATATACGTGTCAGTTACACTACTGCTATACCATAATAATATTATACAACGGATATTCGAAATTTCTCGAAGAGACTTAAACGACCATGACCTAACGAAGTTTTTACTGTTTTAACACGTGGCCGTGATGTTCTCAACTCAAACACATATCTCGGATCTTTGTTATAAACCCGAATGCTGCGTGAGAGCAAAAATGTAGTATTTAATGAAGCCGCGGGAGGAGGGTTAGGAGGGTTTTCCAAAAGTTGAATTAAGCTAAAGAATCAATATTGTAATTTTTAAAAATGTAAACACTACAATTTTGACAAATGTTTAATTCTTATGCCGGACACACAATATGAGCCTATACAGGAAGAGATCGTTATACTATATAATATTATATTGTATATCACAACCGATATTATTCGATTTTTGATTGTAGTACCACTAGTACCTACATAGTACTCCCTACCAATAGTGATTTATGAACGTGACTTTCTCAACTCCTATGTATATATTATACGTAATAATACACAGTCATAGATTCTTGGGAGGCCTATCGTCTGCAGGCATATAACACTCATCGGAAGCGTTTATACTTTATACAAATATCTGGGTGACGGGATCAACGAAATATAATTCGCTTTTATGTAGGTGTGCCTTTATATATGTATAGTGTATACACACACACACACACACACAACTCACAGAACCTACCCAATAAAACGGTAATAATAATAATAATATGTAAAACGTGTTTTCCTTCGCCTAGTGTACCTATATCTCGCATCAGATAGCTCGCTACTGTGTTATATTATATACAACCCATATTATAATAATATTATATACTATATTTATTTTATTCCTACACAGTTTATGTTTTTACGGATCTCGAGACTAAAATGTCGACCATCTATCAATTCTATAATATATATAAGTACTCGTAATATTATAATAAGACTTTTTATATGTATACAGGTAATAGGTATTATAACATAGGTATCTATAATATAACGTTATCTAATTATCTGCTGAAGTATAATAGTATATATATACTCATGTGGAATGTAACGCGCACATTTGTCACTTTATGCTGTACGTGTAACACACGCATTCAGCAATTTTCCGATACTATTACGATTTCAACGGTATTTTTTCTTTCTTTCTTTTTCTTTTTTTTTTTTTGTAAATCGATAATTACACACTAGCCCAGACAATATTAATTATTGTCGTCTTAACGCAGTCGTGTTTTTATATCATAAAAGACAGTAGATAGAGAGCTTTTTTCTTTTTTCCTTCTTCAATCCGGACACATGCGTCCGCCGACCACTCCGCTCGCGCGTATAATTACCAGCTATATACATGTATCCGCTACTTCTGCTTCGGCAGACGGCTCGCCTTCTTTACGATAATAATAATTATTATATATAGAAATAACCTCTCCTCTCGGATCTCGTGCGGCCAACACGTACACACAATATTATATCCATTAACATTCCGAACGATCGTCGATATTGGTCCGCAACGCCATTGTAATATAATAGGTTAGGTATATATTATGTATATGTACGCCACTGCGATTTTACTGTATACGGCGAATATATATATATATACATACTGTGCTTGAAGATGTATAATTGCCGCCGCAGCGGACGGCAAACGCTACAAAATATTAAATTGACCGACGTAACGATATATTACGCAGAGCGGGAACAGCTATATTTATTATACAGTATATAGGTACCTAAATAAGATCGTAACGTTTATGGTTAAACAAAAAACGTCGGTAAAATTTAATCTGTGAATTTTGTGTTTGATTTCCCGCTTTAAATGTTTTTACTATATATTGCAGCAGTAGATCATCAATATTTTTGTTCGATTCAATTCAGTTTACCGTGTTCATAAGTTATTTTTTTAAACGGTAAAATTGACAACGTTTGACTGATTTTATCAGCTAGCGTGAGTGTATTTTCCAAACAATATGTATTGCTGAGGGTATTTCTGAGAATGCGTCCACCTACAAAGAATAACTTTATTTAGTAGAAAAAATGAGAATTATGCACAAATCATTCCCGTATTATTTACTATATTATAATAATTATAGGTTTCAATAAACAAATACATCAGAACGTCATCGATACAACCGATTCATATATTTCCAATGTAGACGTGTAGTATAATTTTGGTTTGTGCATTAAAGACGGGTTCAATGTTTCTAATTTAATTTCTACTATATATTTTGTTTCTTGCTAGTTGCTAGTGATTTTTTAATAATTATGTACTACTATTATATTTATTATATTATTTATTCGATAACAATGCGTATAGTATTTATATAGTATTCATATCTTTCAAGTTTCATGATAATTTTCTAATGTCCTGAATGACCCGAATTGGTTTTTTATGGAATTCAACTCGATGAAAAATTTTTTTAGCATTTACTTAATAAGAATATAGGACATATTAAGTACATAATAATATAATATGCGATATTCTCATATATATATATATGTAGGTCTAAATTCTATCTTAATTGTTTATCCATTATTCACAGATTTAATATGTAAGTTATGAATAAAATTTTGGTTGATCAATTTTCAGAAGAGATAAAATAAGATGACATCGAATATTTTTCACGTACCTGTAATATATCTCATTTGATTCGAATGTATACAATTCGTTGGTCATATTTCTCTGTTAACTTGACCGCAGAAAAAATTAGTATTCATCGGATCGTTCACGCCAGTATAAACCATTTTACAGTTACGACTCTCGTGAAATAAATATATGATATACACGCGCTGACGACAGAAATTGCTAGATAATGCAAATTCATGACTCAATATCCGAAAATAGTTATGGCGGTAGACTACGACGACGACGATGTTTTGACTTTTTCTCGGGTCATATTTCCGAGAAAAAAATTTAAATTTTAAAACACGTACCTCTGTTTGCGAAAAAAACTTTCGCCGTTTTAAATCGCTGACCTAGAAATATCAAATAGGTAGGTTGTTATAATAATATTCGACCTACGCTCGTCATAATATATGTATAATAATAATATAACGTACTCATAACATGTACATTACGTCTGCGCTACACCGTTACCGTTCGGATGAATAATAGTGACATAAAAAATAAATTCACACACAGGGTTTAGGTACGACCACGCGTTCCATTTTATGTTTAATACGACTTTCTACGTGATCACGGTTTTAACGCTTACGAATACATGACTAATCGTCGAACAGGAATACAAAGCTTATGCGTTAATATCATAATACGATTATGAAAAGTCGAATGCGGATGAATCGGTATAAACAACTAATACATGATGCATACATTCCGTTTATTCGAATATTTCGATATAATGATATCTCTGTACTGATATACGAGTATATTACAATTTATTATTATACTAGATGTACCATTGACGAACCAGAGGCGCAAACTAATTTAAATTATGGGGGTGAGGGGGCAAAACAAAAGTATTCAATACCCACCTATTAAAAAAAAACATTCGCTGTGCTCATTTATATATAAATAATAATAAAATGTATATCAAATAAAAATAGAAAATATAATTTACATTGTTAGATAACAGTATGAAGGGGGCAATTCCCCCCCCCTGCACCCCTAGATTTGCGCCACTGTGACGGACTAGGAATTAAATCTTCAGAAAGGTTTTATGACTTATGTAGACTTTTGTGAAATGTTGAAACATTATTATAGTATAATACAGGAAGTAAATTGTATATTATTTATTGTTAAGTTTATGTATAATAGGTCGGTGATTCCAAATGGATTTTAACTTATGAGTCTATTTCTTATATTTTTGTTTATCTTGGAGTAGGGAAATCCTGACCTTTTTTAAGGGGGGCCAATACACCGATTATGGTCGGTCGACTTCTCTTATTAGTGCTTGCGAACTTATATAGGTATACCTAATATACGTTTCTGTATTTCTGGAAACGTTAACAATATAACATACGAGCAGACGATCAAGGTTACAAATTTATAACCAATACATAAATACCAATTTGATTTTTAAATCTGTTCATTTTTGTCAGTCATGTGTGACATTAAATTGCAGCAGGCTATGAACACTTTCAATGAGAATCACTTAATAGGTTTACGTATTGTCTGCTTATTCTAACACTTTTATTATTATGTTAAAATTAACATATTATATTACGAAAATAACTATACTCGATTTCACGAATTTTGTAAACAACGATTTTTTTACTGGTTTTTTTTTTTTTTTTTTTGTTATATATATCTTAGTATATTTAATAACAACGCATTATATTATTATTTGTATCATATATAAAAAAATTCACACTCGGGCATCGCTCTCTGATTTCAAGCGTGTCTTGTTGTATCATCGTAGAATTCGTGTACCTATAGAATGGATATGTATTATTTCTGAAACATAATATAACCTGCGTAGGAAACCAATAGATCGTCATTAATGGTACCTACTATTATTTATTGATAGACATGAAACTTATTTGTGCTCAGTACTTATATTTTTCGATAAAATGTATTGTTGTTTTAATATTCGTTTATCCTATCAATTCATATATATTGACGGTGCATAATTTATGAGCAATAATTACAGGCTTGGTAAATATTGTTAACACATATTTTGAAGTTTGTTTAACTTTATTGTATCTTGTATTACTATTCACAAGCAACGTTATTGATCATGACTAGAGTTTGGTACTTTTGAATATTCATTATATTTATGAAAACTAAATACGCAAATAATCATCTTCACAAAAATAATTTTGTATTAATCAATTATATAAGAATAAATTATTTTATTCTTTAAACTTAATTTTCGGAATTAAAAAATGAAGTTAAATAAGATTTTTCGCATATACTAAGTAAATTTAGTTATTTTTAAAAAAATATTTTAGTAAGATGTTTTTATATAAGTTGGTTAGATTTTATTTCATTTTCTTGAATTTTGAATACAAATAGATTTTAATGGCATGTACTTAAATATGATCTATATTTTTCAAGAAAACAAATTAAACACAAATCAAATACTTGTGTTAAATTATATTTATAATGTAGTTATTATAATCAATAAAGAAAATATTGATTATAGCAAAATATATCGAATGAAACGTATCTATAATATTATTTACATTTTTATTTTCCGTATACCTTTGAAAATATTAATGTCTAATTTTTCATTTAGTAGGTATTATCAAGTGCCTCAACTGTGTTTAATGCATCTATTATTAAACAAATAAAAAATATTTTATAAAACATAATACCTAATGGTATGTAGATAATAGATGATTATTGTATTTAATATAACGTTTAAAACATACAATAAGTGCGTAATATATTCATTATTGTTTTAATTGAATGATTATATTGTGTAGGCGAAATTATAAACTGATTTACCTACCGATATAATTGTTAGGCATATACATACTTCAGGGTGGGTCACATTTTATACGGAAACATGAACTAATAATAATATTATATTATAAAACCATCCGTGATAGTTGGTACATTATTTTTGTACATAATATACTACATTATACGGGTAAGCACTGATGACCAACGGGTATATTATGCACAGGAATCCACACCGTAACATCAGCTATCTCGGAGATAAATCGTATCTAACTAATTTAAATTCAATAACATATATACATATTATATGGGCCACGTACTCATGTTGCTTATACCCACACGATATGTGATACATTAATTTATATGTATATTATATTAGGTATATATTTTTTAAACCACTATAATTATTATTATTCATCAACATTCTATCATATTATTGAGTACATTATTAATTAATAATTTTTTTTAATTTTACGTTTTTAATTAATCGATTTTATGATGCACTTACTTAATTAAATACTATTATTAAGTAGTATTAATAAATAAATATTACCATTTATGTGACTATTATTGCGTTGTATACAAAGATGATCTCTTCAAAATATATGAATTAAGCTCGGTATCTATTCTATTATGACCTATAATATAGTATATATACGTTACGTATACCTACTTACTGTGTCATTTTTGAAACTAAAATACAATTTAAAATTCTATTACATCTTCACTTAGCTAATGTATAGTTAAATTATGTTAATAGGCTATAATAAATTGTTAGAAGTTCTTGAACTTGTATACGCACCACCGTGTTATCAAAACCCAAAGTATAGAAATATTTTATCGTAAATGAATAAATCATTTTGAAATACCTAAATAAAAAAAAACCACTGTTCTATTTTCAAATACTTTGTTGAAGAATAAAGATTTACATTTTATATAGACTTACATTTTACGCATGATTTAAATTCTAATTGAAAAAGATCAAGGATGCAATTGATTTTCCGCTAGATTTTTTTCGCATCTATGACGCATTATTTCTCAGAAATGGATCGCCGGGTTTGACTAAAAAAATATATAATATATATTCGTGATTTTAACCAAGACAATTTTTATGGTGTGAATGCAGTGACACTTCACCCTCGGTTAATTTGCATTTTCCGCCATAATACGATTCAATACACTTTAATTACATACTCAAGTATTGAGTACAATAAAATATGTTCCTATATCATATTTCAAACACAGTTAGTAGTTACTATCATTTGGGTAATTTAAATGTAATCCTGTTTAAGTGTAACAAAACTCATTTACCTGCAGACTATAGTAGATTGCAATATAATATGTATTATACATTTATACATTATTATTATAGGTAGGTATTTTTCTAGAGCTTTAAAAAAAAATTACTGCAATATTTAATATTGAATTTAGAGGTAAAATATACTAAAAGAATCATACTTCATAGAAAAATTAACGAGATAATGTCAATAGTTTTGGGTGATTCACTGCAGTTGGTGGGATAAGTGAAAACGTGAAGCTGCAGGTCATAGCTTAGAGACTCCTGTGACTTAATATCTACCAGCAAATATTGTTTAGTTTTTAATAACTGAAAATTAAAATGTCCAATATGATATAGTATTTATAATGTTATAAATATTTAAATTTATATTTTTAAAAATAATAATAGACATTAAATTACTTTTAATATGATCAAATATTAGAAGTGACAATTAAAATGTTCCATTGTCAGGAATATATTCGTAATAACATTTTAGGTCTTGATCGTAGAACAGCTTCAACGCATAAATTCGGTGTTTACTATTATAGATGTTTATTATAAATTATTTCCGTTAGATATTAGATATATATCCACAATCTACCTATCTAGGTATCTGTCTATTAGTCTTAAAGTAATCGTACCTACATATCAGCTGTTAATTTGATTAGCCATAAACCCATAAATGATAGAAAAGTTCCCTGTATTCTAATTCTATTTTCTATATTTGAGTTATCTTGCATTCATAATTTTTTTCAGTTATTCATAATTTGAATTTCTATTTAAAATTTTTTAAATCGAAATGATATTAAAATGTTTTCAATTTTTTTAAAAAAAGTTTTAATTGAAATTGCTTAAATTTCAATGTTTTTTTTTTTGTTAAAAACGTTGATTATATTATTATCATAGAAAAAAAAACAATTAAAAACGTTTAACAAAATTGTTAGTAGATTTATAAAAATGAATATTTAAAATATGGATTTAATGGGCATTTGAAAAAATCAACTAAAAATAGTGGATATAAAATAATTACTTTTTATAGTAATGGACCTAACTCATTATTCTGGAATTTATTTTATCATTGAGTCTATTATATTGCACTCACTTAATACAATATTTTAAGGAAATTCATATTAATTATAATAATTTATAATACTATTGTACATATTGGTTATTAAAAATTATGTTATTGACAATTTTATTTTTGTATTTAGAATGAAGAGTCATGGCATTTGTTCAGCAATGAAGTCTTCGTACAATAAAACATTATTACTTAAGATATCCATAATTGGATTGATCATCAGCCAAAGTTTAGTGAAATCGTATCCTTCGTGGGACACACAAACTACGATTACAGGTAATATCCAAAATGCTAATGACTATAATACCTAAATAATTTATTTACTATAAACATGTATATGACGTATAAACCAACATAAGCATAATATACTGTTAACTGTTAAGTGCGTATACGGGTAATTGTATATTATAAAAAATAATAAAGGTACTTACCTACCTACATTTTAATCGTTAAAAATTCAAACACATATACATTTTAGATAACTATAACATCATACATTAACTGTTAGAAAGTGAAAATGTTGATTAAAAATAATAATATTATATACCTGTTTAAGCCTTTGCGCAATAAAAAGTCACATATCTAAAAGGGAAAATGAATAATAATAATAATAATAAGTAATATTATAATTTTACCTATTTATATATTTTACAAAAATTAAATAACATACTGAGACAAAATTATGATGTACGGATATTCGAGTTTTTAAATCGCAGTGCAATTGGATAATCAGTTGTAGGTTATTAACCTCGGTCAAAATCTACTACAGGTATTATAGTATACGAACAATGTTATAATAATTATATGTTTTATTCTGCTTATACCATTTCAAACCGTTAATTTATGTATATAAACTATTGGGAACTTCGGGTATGTAAGAAAATATGCGTGAACATAATTTAGTCTATTGAAATTTGGAATAAATAATATTTAAAAAGTATTTTCGAACTACTATGAAGGACCGAAACTATTATTTGTTCAACGTTTGCAAATGTAAAAATAATTTATCAAGAATTTAAAAATAATTTTCAACATAATAATATGTAGTATACATAGCTATTATTTAACATTATCATATTTTAGGTTGAATATCAATTGTATGATTATTTAGAAAATTTTATTTTTGTAAAATCATCCACGTTTATTAATAAATAACAGTTAATGAACTACTAATTTAATAATGATAAAAAAAAATCGTGTCTTAAAATAATTCAATACTCGTATATAATTCGACACTTAAACACTTTGTGTAACTATTTTAGTAGTTTCAAGCTCAGATAAATATGTGATTTGGAGAGTGTTATTTTACTGTTATAATTTTTCAACGTTGTCGATATTAAAAATCGAATAAGTACATTTTATCTTTAATCTTAATAAACCAAATCAGGAAAACAGTAAGGTCACGATCGTTTAAAAACATATCCTGCAAGTATAATAAACTCAATGACTTCAAGAATGGTATAGCTGATGTCCTGATGACACTTTCTTTAGTTAAACTCGTATTATAATGAAGTGAATAATAGTCTTCGGGAGGTAGGTATAAACAAACTATGTTTACAGTTAGGAATGAGTCATTACTATTATAACATAGGTATGTACTATTCTCAAACATAGGTAACTTTTCAACGTGTAACCTACCTATACCTATTATAATAATTAATATTACTTATTAGTCGCGGAAGTCATAATATTTTTTGCGCATTCAAGCATCTAAGATTGTTAACTGTTTTTATTTAATTGAGATAGCCACCATGTGATTTTACTTAATATATAAAATAAACATATTTTCGATTCACTACATTTGATCGAGTTTTTTAAAATATTTCTGACCGGTTCAATTTATCTAGCTGAGGGAAATGTTCACTTTATTTAGTTCGTGCTCGGATAGTGTCTACTTAAGGACTAGGGTTAAGTTTGTATTGTTTATGCATTTTTTCTCCGTCCTATATAAAAATGGAACGAACAATAACATAGATTAATTTAAAAAACAATCCTGAATCGTATGAGTGCGATGCATATACTCATCATTATAATACACAGATACTATACGGGACTACGGTGATGTATAGATAGGTAGGTTAATATTTTAAGTTTTAATGTGTTACAATTGCAGTGACAATCGAACACCTAAGTAGAACGACAAACGTCTTGCGTTTTTATTTTTCTTGGAGGCAAAATAAAATCACGTTCAACAAACAACTATGCGCACAATGCAAGCTGAACATTGGCGCATACATTAAAAAAAACTTGTTTTTCCACTACCTTTACGGGTACGGGTTTTTTGTGGGCACAATACAAGACAAGATAACTGTTAATCGAAACACACGCTGGCGCGCGCGTACACTCTCAATCTACTGACCTACAAACTGGCCAGACACAACTCTGGCCCATTGTCTACACCTATATAATATGTATATATTATACACATATACGCGTGTGTATGTGTGTACCTACCTATATGATGCGCTGTATACAGGGCGATCCATTTATTAGCTACGATAGTTCCTGTAACAATTTTCCAAGTCAACTTTTGTATTATTGAAGAAAAAAACGTTTTTATATGGGTTTCAATATGATTACACAATATTATCCAATTTTTTTTTCAGTTTTTCTTAATGACAATCAAGTTTTCAAAACATCACGATTAGAAGCAGAATACATCTAAAAAACTAAAAACGTAGATGTATTAATATTAGATAGGAAACAAATAGTTATTGATTGATTAAAATATGTTTTTAATTTTTTAAAGTTCACGCGAGTAGATTAGGTAGTTCTCAGTACAACTTGCAGACATCTCTTGTCATCCTTTGCCCATTGGTGTTATCAACTTAAATTAGTTATTACTTATAAAAAAAAAAGCTATCTACTCAATGTTTAATATTTATTGATTTATGTTTTTATATTATAAAAGTATCTGTGTTTAGTTATGCAATTAAAAATTAATAGATCGTCCATAAACATTTTTAAAAAACCACAAGATAAGAAAATTAGTTTTATAAACACCATAATTAATATATTTCAATTTCAAATAATTTTCAAAAACCCGCAACAATTGACTTGATCATTCCGTATATTTTTATGTGTGTTAGTATTTTATAAACATTTTTCACCACATAGGTATTTGTAATAATAATATAATACACGCCCACTGCAATGGACACGAGTAGCCGATTAAGGATAAGGGAAGTAGCATTCTTTCCGCAGTCGAAAACACTCGCTGACAGATGAGTAATAGGCCGAAATTACTCCTTACCTTACTATCTATTAATAATTTAAAATTGTCGATAGATTCATGGATAGATTAATTGCTATTATAAATTAACGTTGGGTAGACAACCGTATATATGTAGTATGTACCTTCGATAAAATGTATTACTATTCAGCAAACTTTTAATCTTTATCCCATATTGAAAATAACTGTCATTTAATGACAACGAAATAAAATATAATATATTAATAAATTATTAAACCATACGTTGACAATATTGAACGATTAATGATTAAACAAAACATAATTTCATATTTATATAATATTATTATTGTATATTAAAGTTGTAAATAAGTATGGATTAGGTATAACAAAACAAAAATGTTACATTATATCATTAAAATATTACATAGGTACCAAGTTGGTTAATAAATAGGCACCTGCCGTTTATAATGTGAATTTCGCGTTGACAAAATCGATTTTGGTTTTTTGGGGTAACTCAAACCTGAAATTTATTTTTCAGATTATTTTGACTCTTTTTAAACTATTTGTATTCATTTGAAATTTGAATTTTTTTATAAGTGTATAAACGCAAATATTTAAAATACATTTCCATAACTTATTTTTGCTTTGGAATCTTAAGTACAAATATTTCCAAAATCCTTCAAAATCATGAAAATTCGTTTTACAGTTGAAAATGTATAAAATGTGAACATTTCGGTAGCTATGGCTTGGAAAATTTAAATCAAAGTTTCTAAAAATTAGTTTATACTAAAAACCAAAAACTTCAAAATTTTTATAAATTTTTAGTTCCAATTTTGGATGAAATTAAGTACATACTTAAATTATGAATTACCATATTCATTATTTTGTGATAGTTCAAAAATATTATTTGGTAGAATATAAAACTTTTATTAAAATATAAGTTGATGGATACTCTCTAAACCTCCACTCAGAATCTTTTATCTTGTACGATGATTTATTATTAAATTAAAATTCAACACATCTATTACAGTGGTCAGTGAGCGAATACAATATTGGATTCTATTAAATATACACCACTAACGAATTAATTTAAAGAAAAATAGATAAATTTCTAACCATTTCTAATGTTATTCAGGATTGTGCACTTGTATAGTAAAGCTTAGGCTTTTGGTCCTAATATAGCATTAACAGATGATAAGTATATAGCTAGGTAAAGCTATAACTAATTACATGCAATATTGTAACAAGTTTAATTTTTCACGAAATATAATATAATATTAGGTATAATATCATTGATCTTCATTGTAATTTAACAAAATAAATGTTTTGCTATTTAATATTTATACTTCTGTACTGTACAGACTGTACATATATTAAATATAAGTAGTTACTTATGTATTTTATAAAAACCAGCTCTTTTAACAAAATGTAATACATTTTTAACATTTTAACTACAAATGAGTAATTTTAATTTGCAACTTAACTTTATAATAGTAAGTACCGTATGACAAATAGTATCTAAATTGTTACATTTTACAACAAGATATTTCATACATTTTTACTTTATTCTATTTATTTAATTATATTTTATGTAAATGTGCTTTTAATTAATTAAAAATTATTCGTATGAATAAAAAATAATTATCGTTAGTACATATTATACATTCTTGATTACTCGTACAAAGATTTTTCTTCACCTTTTATCGATTTATGATCAATACAGGACATTTACACGCAAGTCACATGCTCTGTTTCTTTTTTAACTATCTCATTATTTAGTAATTTTATATTTAATATAGAATTCACACAGCATACATAAAGTTCAGTGAAGTTAAAATTCCCACATTTTTATAAGCTTGACCAGTCTAACCAGCACACAAGACAGAACCAGTTATGAGTGCAATTAAAAATAATTTGTCATAGCAAGTATAAATTGAACGCAATATAGAATTTATGATGAGCTTAACGTCATAAATAATTATTATTGGCATCGTAAATGTAATAATCGCTCATCTCTGATAAATATAAATACCTACCATACTACGATAATATACTTACTATATTATAACTACATTTATATGTGTAAGATGGATACAGGTAGATTATACCTATATATTTTATTGATTTTAGTTATTTATTAGGTATACTTATTATTATATCGTTGGAGATGGGCAGTAATAGATCTTTAGTGAAATGGCATTTATAAGTTTATAACATCTATAAAATGTAATTATTTTATTAGATTATTATTTTTTAATACTACTTGTAACTAATAAATACAATAGATAGTTCAATATTTTTTAGTTGTGATACTTAGACTTAAAACACACGTAATAAATAATAAAAAAAATTATTTCTTACTAATTTTTAAAAATATCACACGATAGGTAGATACATATAAGATATGGACGATATAATTTTATTAAAAAAGACGGCCATGAACCAATACAAATTCTGTACAACTTTGTGAGTTATAACATTGTTGGTACATAGATAGACAGATCCTCGGTGTCTCGTATGAATGGTAAAATATGAGTACCTATGAAAGACCATTGTTTTTAGAATATTATAATTATTCATTGCTCTTTATTATTTATTCTATTTGTTATTTATTATTTATTTATTTTTTTTTTTTGTTATGATAATATGACAATCAAATGTGTTTTATTATAACTACACAATACTAATAGTTTTAGACTCTAAGCAGAAAAATAAAAATGAATATATTAATTTTACAATGATGTATAGTTTTTTATTTATATATGCGTCATGAAGACATTTTTTGTACTAGAAAAATTGCTACGTTATTCAACTTCGAGGATAGTTTTTAGAATAGCAATATTCTACAGTAAAATGTGTCCAGTACTTTATAAAATAATTAAGAAAATCCCAAAATTTTTATTGAAATAAAGTTTTCAATTTTGTATGTTGTTGTACCTAACTCATAAATAAATAACTTTTAGGCCATAAAACAAAATACATATTAGCATTTACTAGAAAAAAAAAAAAAAAACAATTTCAAATTATTTTATATTTTCTAATACTATGAACATTTAACAGAATTTTCCTTGTACCTAAGCATAGTTATTACTAAAACCAAAATATAGGCCAATTTTTATGTAGGTATATTTGAAGCTTTATTTGAAGTTAGATATTTAAACAAAAAGCATAAAGGTTTAAGTTATTTTGTTGTAATTAAAAAACATTGACCGTTGAACTTAAAACCTTTAAGTGTATTATTATTCTTTAAATACACAATCATTTATCGTCGAGTTAAAAACCCATAAATTATATATAGGTATATGTATTGCGCAATGAATAATACTCGATAACGATCGAATAGGTGTATACTCTATACCTATACCAGAGCGGTATCTACAGCCAACTTTTTGGACTTAAAATTTCAAACGCCACACATTATCATTTCTACTACCTATACATTATTTTGATAAATAAATCATAACACGGTGTGTTGCAGATTTTGGTCGCAATATCAGACAACTGCCATGCGTCAGCCGGAGATCCGGGGAGACGGGCGTGTGCATGTTCGCCTACTCGTGTGCCAAAGCGAACGGCACGCATCTGGGCACCTGCATCGATCGATTCTACTTCGGTAGCTGCTGCAAGACCCAGTCGGCCGCCGACATCGACGCGGCCAGCGAACCGGACAACTACCTGAACAGCGTGGACAACAACGACGTGGCCGGCCCGGCCGCGACCACGGACACGAAAACGGGCGCGCCACTGCACCTGCCACATCAGACGACGGGTGCCACCGCCGACAGGTACAGCACGTCGAGGCCGAGCTCGACAACGGTAACCGGTTACCCGACGTCCACTTCGCAGTCGTACAAGCCCACCGGCCATTTCACCGTGTCGTCCACGCCGTCCACCACCACGTCCACGTCGCGCACCCAATACACAGAGATATCGGTGTCAAGCAGCACGAAGCCATCGTTCGCGAGCAGCAACAGCATCAGCAGTTCGCAGCCCACCGGTTCGATATCGTCTTCGTACTCGACGACGATATCGCAATCGACGAAACCGATGCCGTCGACCACTTTTTCCACTGCCAAGCCTTCGGTCAAACCGACGTCGTTCAAACCGCCACCGATCAGGGACCAAGCCACTACCGCCACGGCCACGGCCTCTGTCACGACGGCCGCCGTCCAAAAGCCAAAGCCTCAGACCGCGAGACCGACCGTCCAGTTCAGCGTTCCCAGCTCAACGGCCAGCTTTTCACACGAACCTACTACGAAGCCCGTCGCCACGACCGGTCAACCGTACACCACGATGACGTCCATGCGTCCCGGCCCTCAGCATAACAGCACCGTCACAGCCACGTTCTCTACTACCAAACCCGTCATGAAACCGTTGAGCACCACGTACAAATCGACGGTAGCGTCCACGGCCCCGTCGTCGACGACCGTCGCGTCTGCGCAAAAGGTCAAACCGCAAACCACGGTCAAACCTGCCGCGACGACGGTCAAACCAAAACCTACCACCGGAAAACCGGAAGCGTACGGATCCACTGTCGAATCCGCGACCGGATCCACGTACGCGACCCGCTCGACGGTCGAAAACGTCACCGAGATCATCGCTAATTTCACTGCAGCAACCACGAACGGTCAGAGTCAGACACCGAGCTACAGCAGCATGACGACCGTCACGTCTACCTCGCCGACTCTGGTCACTTGGACCACTCTCGACAAAGTTCCCGTTGTACCGGCCGAAAACACGAAACCACCACCGCCACCACCGACCAGTGAGTTTTTTTTTTGAAACTCCCACTCTGTCAAAAACTTTTTGTAACATTAATATTATGTCATTTCTGTTTTAGTGACGCACAAGCCATCGGTTATCGACGGTTCGACACTTCCTTCTTGGGTCAAACTCCCAGTCGAGACACATGAACCAAACACAGTCGGCACACCGCCGAAAGAGAGCAGCTCTAGTGCATCATACTCGTCGACGATGACGATGCCCAAGCCAACGACCCTACCTAGTCCATCCGATAATGACATCGTTATGACTTCAAACAGTGTCGATACGACATACAGTAGCACGCAAAATCCTTCGAGTACATTGTCAATGCTTACGCAGTCAACTTCGACGGATTCCATCGAAGCCGGAAATACTCCCCTGAATATGTCCAACTATAAAGATGGTAAGTTAATCATTTATATGATACAATATAATATTTATGTCACGAATGAAATAAATTAATAAAACCTTTTTTTCCTAAAAATAGTTTGTGGAAGACGACTTTTCCCGACTGCTAGAATAGTAGGAGGTGAAAAAGTTTCATTTGGAAAATGGCCATGGCAGGTAAGTCAATTAAAAATTTGGAGTAAAATTTCAATAAAATATAACCAATAAAATGATTTTTTTGTATTTAAGATTTCATTAAGACAATGGAGGACGTCTACATACTTACATAAATGTGGGGCAGCATTATTCAATGAAAACTGGGCTGTAACTGCTGCGCATTGTGTTGAAAAGTAAATAAAATATTAGATATAGGTCTATCGGTTTCATGTTTTGCAATAAATATATTCTTACAATTGAATTAATTGAATTTTTGAATCTAATAATTTTAGCGTTCCTCCGAGTGATTTACTCCTCAGACTCGGTGAACACGATTTGTCTGTAGAAGAAGAACCTTATGGTTACGAAGAACGAAGAATACAAATAGTCGCATCACATCCACAGTTTGATCCCAGAACTTTTGAATATGACTTGGCCCTTTTGCGATTCTACGAACCCGTTAAGTTTCAACCTAATATCATACCTGTTTGCGTTCCCGAAGATGATTCAAATTTTGTAGGTTCTTCTGCCTACGTCACCGGATGGGGGAGATTATATGAAGGTAAATATTTAAATACTATAATATAATAAAACAATATCAAGGGCTTAGAATTGCAGTATAAAATTATAGCAATATTATTATATATAACATATTGAGTACCTATACCTATTTTACTGTATTTAATGTAAAAATAAAATATTGTACTTGTGTTTTATTGATAATGAAGTGTACCTATATTATTAAAAAAAAAAAAATAATAATAATAACGACATTTTATAAAATAAATTCTTCTTTTTTTTCATAAATAGACGGACCGCTTCCTAGTGTTCTACAAGAAGTGACAGTTCCTGTGATCAACAATTCTGTTTGCGAAACTATGTACCGTGCAGCTGGATACATTGAACACATACCAGATATATTTATCTGCGCTGGTTGGAAAAAAGGAGGTTTCGATTCGTGCGAAGTGAGAATTATTCCATAAGACCATAACTTAATATTTGAATGGTTTAAAAGATAGGAAAATTAATTTTAAAAAAAAAATGTTATGTTTTTAGGGTGATTCCGGTGGACCTATGGTAATCCAAAGACCAGACAAGAGATGGTTACTAGCCGGTATTATATCATGGGGTATTGGATGTGCTGAACCAAATCAACCCGGTGTATACACTAGAATTTCTAAGTTCAAAGACTGGATCAATCAGATATTGCAATTTTAACGGACAAAACAAACGCGCAACACTCGACATTTCCATTCAAAATATCAATATCAAGTCGGTCGGTTATACAACCACAGTTTTTAGACATTTTTTTTTTGTTCCTAATGATTTTATACAGTACTCATAGTATATGTTTTTTTCGCACGACTTGTAACAAAAGAACATCATGCGGAATGGTCAGTTTAAGTGTTATTGATCAGTGTGAATAGTTTCTAATTTTGTTCGTATACGTTTATTGCTAATCGGAGAGGTGTTTTATTTACAGCAAACACAGTCGTTTTGTAGATCTCTGTAGACTATTACGTCAACGGATGCAATTTAATAGAACATCTTTTTTAGATATTAATCGACATGTCACACATTGTATACTTGTTATAGTTTTTTTTCACTAGATGTATGTCTTATTATTCTTATTCACTTGGAAGTACGCTCGTCTTTAAACTATTGAGTTGTCTATCAGTGTAATACTTGACAGACACCTTCACGAATTGATTTTGCTATACAAAGGACATAATATTGTTACGACTCACAATGTTCCTTTTATTTCAAACACCATAATACTTAAAATTATATGCGATTTAATAATTCTTACTAAATAAATACAAATTGAAATTTTATAGATAATAATTATTAGACAAAATCAAAGATAAAATGTTGAAATATTTATTTTGTATAACATTAAGTACATATGAATATACATAATTTATCAAAAAATAATATCATTCAATCAGTCGATAAATAATATTTCAATTAAAGCCAAAAGTATTAATTATTATTACGACTAAAAATTTGATCTAATTGTTTGTTCGTGTTAATAATTTTCATATTTTGTACTGTTCAATTAATAGTGGTTGTTCATTTTATCATTGGCTTAATTAATTCATTTCTTCTTAAATCATGTTTAACAGTCAATTTGAATAAATCACATAAATTAAAAATCACATACGAATCTGTTAATATTGAAATACCTACTAATTTATTTGTTTTCAAAAAATTTTAATCAGATGTTTGTTTCATTTTATAGTTTATGTCTATTGATTTATTATAATTTATTCGTATATAGTATATATATGTATAATATTATTATTATCTAAAATATATTTGTTGTTAAATGCTACCATAAGTACAATTTACCGTTAATTGGTTTATAAAGTATATAGACATAACTTTTACTACCAAAACTTAATTAATTTTGGTTTTGATTTCACTTTGACAACATATACGAGTACATTCACATGAAGAAAGTACATATTGTATTTTTAGGAGTTTGAGATCGAATATATTTTGAGGGTGTTTTAAAAAATATATATATTTAGGTATATTAAAATAACGGGAATCAATTTATTTTAATTATTTAATTTATTAGTATTTTTGTAATTTATTGTTAATATAAATTTAATTAATAATTTATGTATTGTGATATAACTTAATTATAAAAGTAAATATATTTTTATCATATATTATTTATTATAAGTATATAAAAATATTTTATATCCTTATGAGATGTAGCACATTTTAGCCAGTGCTCATTCTATTTATATTCATAATTAGTACCTAGGGTAAGTTAACGTGTTTCAGAGAAACCCAATTTATATTTTAGATCAATTACACACGTAATGTTTTCTTATAATTTGTTCAAATTAAATATAAAATATTTAAGAAATATTAAATATTAAATCTAAAATCGGTTAAGGTATAAATCCATTTTATGTTTTAGGCTGGGTATTTGCATCAAAGTAATTATTATTGTGATAATATATTTTGAGGTTTCTCTGAAATATTGTAAATATTATAGTAATTATATTTATAAATATGATTTATGTAAACAAATGTATGAAAGTACATTGTGTAATTTAATGTGTATAAGTATAGGTTTTACAAGATTAGTGACCAAATTTAGAAAAAATATATTTATAACATAAAAGTGACTATATAGTATATAAACTCAATTGTAAAAATAAGTGGTTTTATTTTTTAAATATAGTTTTTATACAATAATTTTGTTTTAAATTATGATATAATATTATAATACATACTTTTACTAGGTACTTAAAAGTAATTAAAATATTATCGCCTTACAAGAAGTTTAATTGATCAGCCACATGTCGTAGGTTTATACTTACTCAATAAATACAATCACTGAGCGTGAGAATGATGATGTAAATTATACCTGCACACTACATATCATGATATTTATTATCTATAAATATAATATGTTATGGTCCGTAGGCAAGTAAAATACCGGGTTTTTTATAAAATGCTCGAACAATACCTTATGTTATAAACTATATATGAAGGGGCGGACAATTTAGAATATACATACCTATCACATTAAGTCCAAACATTTTATATACCTAGTAATTAAACTGACGAAAGCTTAAAAAAAAAATGTGAAGTTACATTTTTTGAGTTTAATTTGTATATAATTACATATTATATATATATATTCAGAGTAAGAATACATACATGTAATTACTAATTAGGTAGGTACCTTCATTTTTTATTTTATAATAAAAACTTTTTTTTTTTAATAAATAATTTCATAAGATATCATTTAATTTTTTTAGTCCACTCAATTTATTGAAAACAATTGTTATCATAATATTATCATACATTTTATATGTTCATACATACATAACTAAGAATAAAATTTAAAAAACACAATGAATCGATTTTTAAGTCAGATTGCTAGAATTAAATGAAGAATAAAAATTTTTATTTAATTTATACGAATATTAAATTTGAATATTTATGTATGTTATAGTTTCTACACCTGCACGACATTCAAATTAAAATACTTTACTTCTCTTAAGGATTGGAACCAAACCAAAAAGAACCGGTTCTTAAACCAGAATTATGGTAGTTAGAACCTATAATTTAAATATTTTAATATAGTCGGAACCAAAAATGGAACTTTAATGAAAAATTTTGTGTTTTAAAATGATCATTTATTTTGATTTTGTGTGATTTTTTTTCTATTAAGTATAGTAAAAACGGCTTTGATAAATTATTTTTATGAACTTGGATAAAGTTTGGTAACACAAACATCCTATCGGTAAAATGTAAACAAGCTGTAATTTATTCCAATAAGAGAAAGGCAACATTTTATATTTAGGTCTATCTATTAATTTATGAAGAAATTTGATTTTTAATGCGTTTTAAAATTTACATGACTATATGACTTTAAAGTTTGGATATTCTAAATCTTATACTTAAGACGTGGTCATGCCAATCTATTATTATCATACTTAAATAAATAAATAAATAAAATATTTGATTATAATTTTATATTTACTAACAATACTTAAACCTAATTTTAAGCTTGTAGCAAAAATATTAAGACAATTTAATCAACCAAGAATAAAGAAAGTGAGAATTTCAGAAAAAAATAAGTACTAGGTAATCATATAAAATTGACTTTTAAGTTATAACAAATACACATGTACTTAACAGTCGTCATATTGACACATTTTATATAATATGAACTTTTTAAAGTTGATATTTATTATTTTGATAAAAAAAACCCTTAGTGGGATTTAGTAACATTTGCCCTCCCCCTGGCTTTTCATAAATATTTTTTAAATTGAATGTTTTACGATAAAAACTACCTATTTACTATATAATGTAAACAAATCCTAACGTTGCCCCCTCCTAGAAAAATTTCTGATGGTGCCTATGGTTATAATTATAAATATGAATACACTATGTTCTAAAGAATTATTTAAAGAGTAAAACTATAATGATATAATAAATTAAAAATTAAAATATCGAAGAAGTTATTTTGACATTCAACATTATTTTCATGAGATTTAAGTCAAGATTCTCGAATTTTGGATATTTTTGATTATAAAATGATTACATTTTATAAAAATTTAAATTCAAAAACATAATTTTGAAAAGAAATTAGGGATATTACCTCAACACCTGCTACCTGGTATTAAAAACGGGAATTCTGAATTTCCTTTTAAGTTATAAAATTAGTTATCGTGATTATACTTAAAAAAAAAAATTAATTATTAACTTTAAACTTAAGATTGTAATTACTAATTTGTAATAAAATAAATCAGCATTAATTATATTTTACTTATATACTAATACTTATATTTTACTGTGTAGTTTGACAACAATATAACGGTAGGTATCGAGTTAGATAACTCAATTGATAACCACCCGCGTTAAATTGGTCTGTTTTTACTACGACGCCGTTTTTATTTCTGTATATATTATAACCATACACATGTAACTAATGAGTAGCAACCTCTACGTGTAGTCGGCGAATCATAATTCCTAACCATTTTTTTATATGGTTGTAAATCAAAAACTAATCACTGTAAATACTTGAACCAAAGGTTAGGTTCTGTTACTAAAGGTTTATGTCAATGTTATCTATATACAGTTAAATTTTCAAAAAAATTTGACTTTTTTTGAGTTATTTATAGACCATAGAAATTTTCGATTTTTATGAGAATTTTTTTTTTTGAAGTGTCGATAAAAAAATTTTGGATGACCAAAAACACTTGAAAATTTAATACAAGGTTCCTTATGAGTTGTTCTTATCGTAGCTAGGTTAGCTATTAGTAATTCTTATTGGGGCTAAAAAAAATTAAAAATCGTTAGTCACAATTTTTTTTTATAAGCGTTTATAGTTCAAATTTTTACGAAATCTGTCGAAAACGCGAATATTTGCAAGTAATTTCGAAGTTGAAAAATCATAAAATTCTTTGTGTTAATAACTAAGGATTAAAAATACAACACTAAGTTTTCCATAAGTTTTTCTTCTAGAATCTATAGAGAAAACTCGAAGCATCATTATAGGAAAAAATTTAAGTGCGTTTGAATTTTAAATTTTTACAAAATAGCGTAACGATAACGATTTATCCTCAAACGATTTTAAATATTTGTTATTATTCAAAAAGTATAAGTCGTAAAAACTTGAAAATTTTACCGATTATTATGATTGGAATTTTCTTTACATTATTTAATTTTCAAAATGTTTTGACTTTTTTGAGCTATTTATAGACAACTGAAATTTTTAATTTTTCTGAAAAAAATTTTTTGAAGTGTCTATAAAATTTTTTTGGCCCAATCAAAATACTTGAAAATTTAATATAAAGTTTCTCATAAGTTATTCTTATAAAAATAAGAAAAAATCATAAGAATACATAGGCACAATTTTTTTTTATTAGCATTTGAAGTTCAAATATTGACAAAAATTTGTCAAAATCATGAATATTTGCAAATTATTTTGTAGTTAAAATTCATACAAATTTTTCGTATAAGTAGCTAAGAGTTGAAAATTTAATACAAGATTTTCCATAAGTTTAGCTTACAATAATTATAAAAAAACTTAAATTTTGATGTATTCAGGCCATTAAAACATAAACCACCTTTTTCACCAACCACTGAAAATTATATCCTAGGCTGACAAATCATCTTCGTTCAGAATCGTTTTTCGTATATAATGATAATTATCATTGGATTCAAATTTAACCATCCTATAATATATAATAGTGATCCAGAAGGCACCTAATGTACAGCAGAGCGGTACCCACTTGCCCGCTTTTTTATTATTTAATATGTGTTCAAAAATTAGAAATAATAAATAATTATGAGATTGTATAAATACTTATAAGCGTCCAAATTAAAAATATATATATATATAATTATTTATTCAAGTTTGCAATAAAAAATATTAAGTTTTGTTTAAAAGTTAAAAAGCTGGATAAGTTGGTAGGTAACTGTCTTACTGTACTTATAGTATTATAATAAGAGTCAATTGTACGAAAATTATTAGCTCTATATGATTGTGGAGTTAAACATTATTATCGGCATTTTGCTGTTGCTTTTTAATAGTAGTGTTAACATTTTTATAAATTATAATTCACCAATAATAAAGAGATATATAATATGCACGGTTGGGAGTTTACCAATTGCGCTCAAAAAATGTTAGGGTTGATAGATCAATTGCGCTCTTTACTTTTTACATAACCTAAGGAAAACTTATTAGTTAGTTAATTAAGTTTTTTAGTTAGTTACTGCATTAACTTAATGCACAATACATTACGAGATTTCTAGTATTTTACTAACTTTACACTATAGTAAGTATGTAAGTCAAATGTTTCTGTCACAATATAACCTATTATACGTTATAAACTAATTTTTTTAGGTACTCACTTGATGTAATGAATAGAAACGCAACAGTAGATCAAGTGTGTGTGCTAAACAGTATAAATGCCTATACCTACTTAGGTACTCGTGTATAGATACATTATGTTGTACGCGTTTCAGCCTTTGCATTAAAAATGTTAATAATTAGCTGATGTTTTATAATATATGGATACTTTATAAAATAATATAATACTCATATATCTGTCGTTGTTAATTTGTATAGTATAAACACCTACTTCAAGTCTTCAACTGAAAATCAATCTCAAATTCTGTATTAATTTCACTTTACGTATTATTTATTATAGGTACCTACAGAGATTAAAAACTTAAAATGTTGAATATCATTTAAAAAAATATACTAATAATTACCTGATTAGAGTACATTGGGGAAGAATTATTTACTAACTTTTTTTTTTTTTTATGTTACATACTTATTATAAATCTTACAACAAATAAGAAATAACATTGGTAGGTAACTCGTAATTTTTTTTTTTATGATGGTGAAACTATTGATCCCCGGAGAAAGTCTGTGGAGAATTTTATTATTAAACAATAAGTGTTGATTCGCCTCCTAAATCATGTTTTTTAACTTAAAAAAATTTTTTGAAAAAAAAATATTAATTTAACTGTAGCACGATTTGTAAGCGACTACAATATTATGGTCTGAAAGGAATAATGACAATAACGTCTTATTTATGTTATCTAATACAGATAAAACTACAAAAAATGTAATGCCATTTTATATAATCTTATATTTTGTATTCTTGTCTGTGTGACTTTGTGCCCCTCGGAATTCACCGAATTCCGGAAAAAATAATGGATACCTATTTTTCATAATATAAATTATTTAATATAACATATAAGCAGAGAAAAAAAATATTTGTAAGCAAATTATTTTTTTAAGTAAATCCAAAATTGTATTTATGCATTTCAGATTGGTATAAGTATTATGAGTTTTTTTTTTTTTTTTGTAATGGATGAGTTGTAAGTAATTTTGGAAAGGAGTTTTACTCCTTCTAGTCATGTTTGTGTAGGTATCATATTTAATATTTATTGATTGCTTAGACCCAAGTGGCTAAGTATAACATTACTAGTTAAAGCTTAAAAGTCGTAAGTGAATTATGGATGTATCATTATTCATGACTAATACATAATGATAAAATATCACATGTTATTAATTAATAATTAGTAATAAAATAAATAGTGATAAAGATAAAGATAAAATTATATTTATTTTAAATCATAATATGTTATATTAGTTTATAACCATTCAATACTTTAAGTTTAATGAACAAAAATGTTAAAAATATACCTCATTAACTGTTGGTGTGCTTACCTATAGGTTTCTTTCAAGTTACATAGGTAGGTTTTCACTATATAGTGTAATTATTTTTGCCTAGTTTAATCAATGAGACTTAACCTTTGAGTTTTTGTTATCTTATCATACTTAGGTTCTTAATATTATATTCATGGCCGAGTTACCGCATAGAGTTTATGCTATAGTTTATGCCTATGGACCACGAACAAATAGAGGCTACATTTTCAATAAAAATTTAATTTAATTGAAAAATTGATAAAAAAAATTCATCAATAATATTAATTTTAAATATGTATTATTAATTCTGCAAAAATAAAAATTATATTATTAAATGATTGTAAATTTAATATTTATTTTTTAGGTACGTATAGTCAAATAATTTCTCCATATTATGGAGAAAGTGTCTAAGAGCCTCCAATTGACTTAATCTGAGCTGATTATATTTAACCAGTTATGAGTAATTTCTTCCTTAGGTACTTGTTTTTACATATTATTTTACATATTGTTTTGGTTGTAAATATAATATAATTTTAAATTTTAAAACAATTTTAAACAAATTGTTTCCCAAAAATATACATTTTTGGAAAATGTTATGATTAAAACCTATCAATCAATTTATGATAGTGCAGCCAGTGCAGTTAAGATGACAAAGATAAGATTACTCTATCTAGTGTCTATTTTTTCTATTCACATGATAATACTAAAATAAATGTTGCGTATTAAATGCCAATAATTGAGTCCTCGTACCAGAATGCGGAACAAATAATTTATTAGTCAAATCCCGGGTATAATCGAAAAGCTGTAACCATTTTCCTCCAAAAATGAGATGCCAATATACCATAGTAGGTATTCCTTTTCTATTCATAATCCTCAAAAAAAAAAAAAAACAAATCTTGACTATGTTTTTCCGTTGTCAAAATATGAAACTGATACACACTTATTAATTTCAATATGTACCTACTAATTACTTCTTATTTTTGGCCAAAATTATATTTTAATTTTTATTTAATTATTGTTAAGTATAGGTAAACACTAGAAACATCAAAAATTAAATAATATAAAGAAATATTATTTTATAATAATTTTTAACTATAACATCATATTATCGTCAATTTCCAAATTACCTATATATTATATTATTATAGGTATGCTAAACTCTTATTTAAATACAAATCAATTAATTTACATAATTATTTTATAAATTTAGAACAAATTATTTTAATATTAAAAAAACTAATATATGATCTTAATATTTGAAGGAAAATGGTCCCATCTGAATGAAAAATATACATAACTAATGGAGTCCACGATTACATTGAGAAATTAAAAATATATTAACTGAAATATATAATTATTTTAAGTGAAATATAAGTTATAACATCAACCGTATAACGTGTACATGGACCAAGAGTTAAGTGGCAACTATATACTATTCATACTATTTTTGTGACTTAGAAATATCAATATTACAACATAAAACATTTATAGGTAGGAATTTTGGATTTTATTCGTACCGTCGCGTCAATAATATTTAATAATTATTACAAATATTTTATTAGTTTACTAGGTCCGCTGAGCACTAATCGAATATTGTTTTAAATGTGGTTATTTGAAATACCTAAATAAAATATGGGCGGATTTATAGATAAATAAGAAAATAACCGTTAGTCGTTTAAGTAACCTATTCAATAGTCAATAATTGATACCTGAGAAGACCCTAAAACGATTTGTTCTAAAAGGTTTTATTAGGACTTCATTCGTATGCTGCTTAGAATTTAGATTATAATATAAAAGGCGTAGTTAGTTTGTTTGAATAAAACTGGGTTACGCGAACGAACCACTAACCATCCAGCTACCTACTAGCTAGGCGTTGAAGTTTAATAAGTCGACCGATCGATATTCGGTTTAATTGAGTTCGTGGACGACGAGCGTTGAATTTGCGTGTTCGGGCGCGCGGTGTATAATGAATAATGATTATACGTTTATACATTAGGTAGATACTATAGCACGATATTAAGCCTGCAGAACGCGCGACCTCACTCAACCATTTCCGATAACGTGTACAACAATATTGTTAACAATCGTTGTACCCAAGTCGATACACGGTATTTTTAACAGCGAATTTGTTATTAAAACAATTTTAGTACGTCGTCCGTGGCGACACCCAATCAAAACAACCCGGCAAATATCAGGAATATTTTTATTTCACGCATACGGCTCTCGTCTTCTACATTGAAATATCGTGGGTACCTATAGGTAAAAACGATAAACATTGCGGGATCATCTGGCCTGTGACGTTCGATATGGTAGTCCACGACGGTGTACACTTAATTCGTTAAACACAACGTTGTTATGTGGGCGGGCGGGTTAAGTAAAATCAAACGGTCCGACCGAACGGCGACGACGGTGGTTAGGGTGTCGGCTGGGAGCGGGTTGAGCGCAATGCGATCCGTCGGACGTTTTCTCGCGAATCCTCCACGTAGCGTCGGTCGTGGCGGAGGAGGACCGGAGGAGGTCACGGGCTCACGACGCGTCTGGCTGGCGGCAGTGGGTTTTCGTCGCCACGCCGCCGAAAGGAATAAAGGATCGCTACAATATTATTACTATTATTATTATTTTTTTTTTTTTTTATGCGCACGGTGACCGTTCGCGTATTCAAACGTTACGCCAACAGAAAACGGGGAGAAGTAATAATAATAATAATAATAATAAAAAGAATAAAACGGAAAGCCAAAGGTATAATATAATATAAAGCATAGACGCGGATAATGCGATACGTATTATATTATATGTATACGAAATAATATACATTATAATAAAGAGGAAAAAAAAAAACGCCAACCGACTCCGCTCGAATCGTTTCGGTCGCCATCGCCGCCGCCGCCGCAGGTTTCGCACACGCAACAGTATACAATAATAATATTATTATTATCATCGCCGCCGCCGCCGCGGTCGTCACGTCGAGCGCTGCGCACACGTCTACGGCGGAATTTCACAATAATAATACACACAAACACCGACGGCACCGACGATTACCCCCACCGCCCCCACCGACGGCACCCGCATCCGTAGTGGTTGTACGCAGCGACGACGGACGTTCTCACCGCCACCACCGCCGCCGCCGCCACTACCGCGATTCGTCTGTGCGACTACAACAACTGGCCCGTTCGCTGATAACTCGCGTAGATAATATTATTATTATTATTATTTTTTTTTTCGCTTCCAACAACGTACTAATAATAATATATTGCAACAGTATAATATTATTATTATTATTTTATCATCATTATTATTATTGAAACCTTTATAATATTATACGCGCGCACGGTGAACTCGCGCGCACGCACGCACGCACGCTCCTCCGGTCGCCAGCGTTATTGTAAAAATATTGTGTGCAGTGTTAATTAGTCGACATTAGACGTCAAACGACGGGCAGTGGAGTCGAGACGGCAACGCGTCCGTTACCGATAACGTATGTGAATTACGCGCGCATGTAGTTTGGTACCCGCGTCGTCGGACGATCGTCCCATCGTACGGTAAAACGTTACTGTTATTATCGCAATATTTCAATAACAATAATCGATAGAGTGTCGCGGGCGATCGGGTGGTTTTCTTTTTTCTTTTTTTTTTTCATATTATTCTCTCCGTTCTCGCGTGCCGTGTTGTTCGGCCCGCTTTTCACTCTCGCGACGTGTCCGCTCCGTCGATATCGTCTCATCGCGACGCGGCCCTGTAACGGTAATATGCGATTGTTATTGTTCTGCGCGCACGGCGTTCAGCGTTCGGAAAACGGCGGTTCCCGGCGAAATGCGTAAACGACGGACCCGGCGCGGACAAGAAGACGAAGACGAGGACGAGGACGAAGAAGAAAAAGACGACAAGCACCACTGCCGTTGCCGCAGGCAACACGTATGACGACGGTCCCGTTGCCGTCCACCCGCGAGCCGGACGTCTCCAGAGTACTGTAGCTAACGACCCTCTGCCCAAACCTTTAGAAATCCGCCCGTCTCATTAACGGCTCGAGTCGTTGGCGATACTTATCCGGCTACCGCTTTTCATTCTCATACCAGTACATGCGATTCACAATTGCCGAGAAATATCACTCAGAAAAGGTCAGTATTCATAATGATATTATACCTACGTTTTGTCATCTCATATCATGTCGTCTTGTTTGCTATTAACAATACTAGCTGTAAAGTCTCCAAATATCTACAGTTTTTTACACAGAGATTTGACATTTTAAGCAAATAAGATTGCTTCAACTGGAAATAAATATATAATCAATGTTCAGTAAAATTTATCACTTGTTAAGAAATATGCCATATGTTAAATTTCTAATTCAATGTATTTATTTAGCACTTACCTGCCTATAATCTATATTTTAGTATTTTGTTAAAGAAGCATGTTCAAATTAGGTACATTGAATTTATAAAATATATATATATTAAAAAATCTGTTAAAAAATATTGTACTTGTGAAGATACCGAGGAAGATACCCAGGACTACCAAAAATGAATTTTTCGTAAAATGGCACTATAGAAATTAGTAAATTACAACACCCTCTCTTAACACAGCAGTATATATCTGATTATATAATTCGTTTAATTTGTCTTAGTATTAGTCAACTGTTACAATTTCAAAAGAAACCAATAGTTATTAATAATAGGGCCCGGATTTATATGCTCTAAAAACCTAAGGAATATGCACTCAAAAATATGCATTTATGCTCTTATTTTGTTGGAATATGTCCTATAAAATAAAAATATGCAAAAATAAATCGATTGAAATGTATTTTATTTACATTATTTTTTATATAGGTATTTACATTAAATGATATTATATTTTATATTATATTTTTGAAGTTATTTTAACATACCTATTTTAATTTCAATCTGAAAAATTAATATTAAAAATATTTGTAATAGGTAAATAAATTATGTGACTAAGCATACCAAAAGCATTCGCATTACATTGTACATTTGTACTAGGTACGAATGTTTTTTTTAGATTTTCGAATGAAAAAAGAAAATGACTTCATAAAATTACACAGACTAAAAATTTAACTGTAAATCCTACGTTATTTTAACTAAAATTAGCAAAATATTATGTATTGGGTATTAAAAAACGTATATATGCATTTAAAACAATAAATACAATAAAAGATCGTAAATATGCAATAAAAAATGGTATAATACAGAAAAATGCAGTACATGTTAAAAAATGACAAAATATGCATAAATATGCAAAATAAAATTTTATATTTCAGATCTACTAACTTTAATTCAAACTTGTAGCTTACCTAGAATTGTTTTGGACTATTAAAAAAAAACATGCAAATGCATAAAAATCCGGGCCCTAGCTATCATACTAAATTTTATTGAAAAAATATTGCTTTTGGACCTCTGAATTTTTAATTTTTAATAGTTGATGAGTATTAAGATGTTCTGGTCGGATTACTTAAAATATGTTATGGAGTACCTATCTATGTTCAAAAGATTGCATTCATTTTGTATGTTAAATGTTGTGATCAAGTTGTTATTTTAATTAAAAACGAAGGCTAAAGTAATAAATTTGAATTTCAGTCAAATACTCAATTGAATATTAATATACTAAGAATCAGAACTAAAAAGTAACTATATCATAAATGTTTTTTTCTGAAACTATCTCAAAAACTTCAATTAACTAATCTCAAATACTAAGAAAGCTTTAAGTTCTGTATTTTTAACTCTCCGATTAAGGTTAATAAATACTATTTCATTGGGTCTGCATAGTGCATACCTACCTACTTTATACACAGTATTTAAGTACCAATTTTTTCAAATTATTTTGTACATTTTTATTTTAACATATCCTAGAGGATATCTAAAACATATCTACTACATATCATTTCCTCACAATATGTAGTAAACATCTAGAAAGTAGATAGGTACCTATAGCTATTTTGTATCTTAATTCATGTAGGTATGTAAAATGCATAGGTTCAAACTATACTCTATTCAGAATAACTTTGCCCATTTTCGTGCATGCAGTCGACCGACCTCTTTGGAGAGTGTCAGGATCACTGTGATTGGTCGTTAGCTGTCGTCGCTCCCGTGGCAACAAAAATGCGCGGAAAAGACGAGTTTTTGCCGGTCAAGTGGGCAAAGTTATTCTGAATAGAGTTTAGATTATAGACCAAAAATATTTGATAGTTACAAAAACTTTTAATGAACATTAAGGAGTAGTAATACGAGGACTTTATTTTACAATCTTTTAGTAATCTTGTTTATGTATTTGACATAAAAATGTACAAAAAACTGAACATTTCTTCAAATAATATTTTAATCCACCCATTCACATAAATATTACTAACATAGGTAAGATCTATTTATTGTTTAAAAACATTCTTAACTGATTGTCGAATAAATATTTAAATTAAAAAGATAGGTAATTTAAATTTAAAATTGTAAGTACTATTGAAAGGGTTCTATTCATTTTATTGTCATTATAGTGTTTTGTATTAATTTTTCATTCAATTTCCATAAACTATATATTTTGTTTATATCCAAAATAACCACGAAAATAACAATTAAAAAATGTACATATTATTCTTAATTTGTACTTATTCCATTATATAAAACAAATTCTTAAATATTTGTTGAAATTAAACTTAATATAATTATAATAATATAAATAAACATCAAAAAGTATAAAACACATTATAGTATAAGAAAACATATACACAGATAAAACAGTTAAAAACTGAATTTTCTAACTAAATGTATTATTTAAATTAAATTATAGATAACTAAAGAAATATTGTTAGGTATTAGAAAATAAATTATCAATATATTCTACGAATCATTACCAAAAAAAGGTGTGCAGCAGGATACTGCTCTATTGCACAGTAGGTATAAAATAGGTCATTATGATGGATGGGTTAAATTTGAATTTAATGATATATCATTGTACTTGAAAAACAATTCTGAGTGGAGAAAGTCTGTCAGCTTATGTATATCACTAAGTATATGGTTTTTTTATATAGCTATTAGGTAAAATAATTTATTTTACTATTAGTCTATCTATTAGTAATACATTAGGTTGAATTAGTTTTTACTAAATAATTAATAAATTGAATTTGAAAATATTATTGAGTGTATAAAATATATGTTATTTTAGTTTTATGTATGTCCCTTCAAAAAAGGTTTTTCAACTAGGGTTAACAAAATAATAAATACCGCTATTCTTTGTTTAATTTTGTTATTTCATCCAAATTTGAACTTAAAATTTCAATAAAAAATATATACATATTGCTTGTATATAGTTCAAATTTTTTGGTTACAGTATACATGATTATATTATTATTATTATTATACATATCAGTGCTCGATTTGGAGGGGGACGGAGTACCCCAACTAATTTTTCAGAAATTTTAGCGTACCTCTTCTTATATTTATAAGGGGAACGTACGGGACGCTGGTACGCTGCATCATTTTGCAATTTTATCAAAATGCACTTGATAACATTATAATTTTGACAATTTAATTATTTATGATAATTTATAGAACTATTTAAATAAGTAGTTAATGGATTGTTTTTTATTGAGTTACATTTAATAAGGTATAACTATAATATACAATATAATATTTACAGTAATTTTAGATCCTGAACGGAGTGATGAATGTATTGATTTTACAATGATGTATGTTTTTTTTCTTTTTTTTTTTGTGTCTGTGTACAGTATAACTAGTCGAAATAATGTTCAAATTTCAAACTTTGGTGGTGGTTTTCATTGTAAAAGTGAATATCCTTGGTGATTATAGAGATAAAAAAAACATGTTTAAACACTTGAAAATTTTACCAGTTATTAAGATTCGCGTTTTCTTTACGAGATTTAAATTTCAAAATATTTTGACTTTTTTTGAGCTATTAATAGACAACTAAAATTTTCAAATTTTCTTAAAAATTTTTTTTGAAGTGTCAATAAAATTTTTTTGGCCCAATTAATATACTTGAAAATTTAATGCAAAGTTCCTCATAAGTTATTCTTATAGTGATTAAAAAATTATAAGAATACATAGGCACAATTTTTTTTTTCATTAGCATTTGAAGTTCAAATATTGATAAAAATTCGTCAAAACCATGAATATTTGCAAATTATTTTGTAGGTATAATTCATAACATTTTTTGAATAAGTAGCTAAGAGTTGAAAATTCAATACAAGATTTTCCATAAGCTTAGCTTATAATAATTATAAAAGAACTTAATTAGATGCTCTTTTTTTAAAAGTTTATAGAGTCCCCTTCTTTAATTTTGCCAAGTTGACCACTGCTTATTATTGAATTTTGAAGCCTATACAAATAAAAATTATATATTTTATACATTTTCATCTGCAAAACAATCTATACATTTTTGTGGTGTTTACGAGTTTTGTCAAAATTTGAATTTAAAATTCTTATAAAAATACCTACTTTTGTATTTTAAATATATTTACATGTTCTTAAAAAAACTTGTGTAGGATATTGTATTTAATTTTTAAGATTTTGACATTTATTTGATATTTTGATTGACATTAGTTTCAAAATATTAAAACAAGCAAATTTTGATTAAAAAAAAAAAATGGTTTAATGCAAAAAGTTAAAAAATAATACTAAAATCTAAGTTGCCAATTATGCAAAATTAAATTTTTAATTTTAGTTTTTTGAATCATTTAAGAAATTTTATGTCTAATTTGCTGTATCTTAAATATCATAAGAAATATGCAATTGCTATAAAACCCCAATCTTAATATCTAATAATATATTTTTTTCATTAATTGTTCAAAACACTTAAAAATGAAATACCGATACATCAAGTAGCCATCAAATGATAATTAAGGTTGATGTTGAATAGGTTAAAAATATTGCAATTTAAAAATAACTTGCATGAGAAATTTAAATATTGTAAAACATTAGTAACCTAACCTTACTAGTTAATATTGTGGGTGTAGTTCAAAACTAGGTTTTAGTATTTTTAATGTTTCAATTTTAAATTATAAAATAATGTTCATATATTTTTAACAATTATAATGGTAATATTAAAAAATGAACAAATAAGTAAATAACTGGTAGCTTATTTGGATTGACACTTAATCTGCTTCTGAGTCTTTTTTTTATTCTTGGATGTTAATCAATTCATATCAAATAAAATATCCCAATATATATATTCATAAATCTATACTATTTACCTCAACAAAATTTAATTAAACCAAAAAATATTTAATTTTGATTCAAAATTTACCAAAAACATATAGCTATATAATATAATGTGTATGGTTTATATTAAAACCATTTATACCAGTCAATAACTAAAAATAGTAGAAATATTAAAAGTCAAAATCTAAGATAACTAAATGTTTTTTAACAATTTTGTTGTACAAAATTATAATATTTGATATCGACTTTTTTAATAACTCTATTATCTTTTAACCATTGTTTATTTATGGAACTTTTAATTTTTTGGTCTAAGTCCAACTAAAAATGTATAAGAAAAGAAAAGTAAGATAAAACATTAGACTTTTATAAATTTAAATCTATATTTATTATTTTTTAAATAAAAAGGTTTTACTGTTATTATATTTATGTTATACTATATTTTAGTATCCATATGAATTTAATTAAATAATTTATATCTATTAAAATAATAATATATTAACTGTTTTGTTTTGTTTTTTATTTTAGGTATATGTCATATTATGAAATGAATAAAATGGAGGACAGAAAAAGGACAATTCTTTCTTCTGGCAATTCCAATACATCATTAACTCCTGTTAAACTTCAAAAACTTAAAGGTAAGAAATAAAATCTAGGAGTTACATATTATGGAATAAAGTATTTTTACGAATGCTGTTCAATTATTTAATTTATTTGTATATTGTTTATAATTTTACCTAAAAATGATAATATTTTATATTTAAAATATAACATTTTATTTAGTGTAATACTTAAAATTTTAAAATAATTTTTTTCAGAAAATGATAAGATAACTAATGAAAATGATAATATTTGGAGCATTTCAAAAGTAACTAGAGGAGCTAGTGCAAAAAGTTCGGGTTCAAAAACAGTAATGAAACATGCTTTACGGCAACAAGCTAAACGAAGACGCAAAAACACTACTATTGCGGCTGGAAATGTAGCTCCTGTTCCAAGAATTATACTTCCCTCCAATCAGATTAACAGTAAATATAATATAATTTATCTCATAGTTATACATTTTATAAGTAAGAATGGGTATTAAAAAGTTCATGCATTACAATATTATTATTTACTAATATTTGTTTTGTACACTTACCTTATTTGCCACCCTATTTTTTTTTTTTTTTTCATTAGGTATATTGATGAAAAACCAAGTATAAATAATTTATAAGAATTTAGGTATAGATATAGAATATAGATATAGATGATGATATAGAAACAATTTACAGTATACTAATAAGTTAATGAGTTTAACTATAATAAAAATAATAACAGTACGTAATAAATATGTTTAAAGGCAAACGTGACTCTTTGATAATCAATCTATTGCTTTGTTATTGCCTTTTTGGGGTCCCTCAATTCTTCCTTTGTATCTAGGTGGAAGTCATTACTCCAAAATGTGTCTGATGGATTGTATCTGTCCACAGTCGCCACTATATTATATTAACTCAACAGTATCACATTTTTTTTCGATTATCCCAATTAAATTATTAATAAATTATCTTTATTTAAAAATTTTGTTAATTAGTACTGAATATTAATATAGTGGTGCTATTAGAACTAAATGTTTTTAAATAAATAATTGTAATATTATTTTATGAGTTATGTTAAGTGATAAAATAATAATGATAATACAGTATTTTAAAATCAATGTATAAGCGTATAATATATAAAAGATTTATATTTGAATGTGAACTAAGATTGTTATTCATTATCAAAGTATTAAGGGAAAATATTGTACGATCCTTGAAATACTAAAAGTCAACTGTTGATAAAGGTCAAAATGTCTTTCTGTCAGGATTTTATCACTTTACCATTGAAAGATGTGTTTTGTTAAGTTAGGCTGTATCTACTAATTTTATATTTGTAGTCTTTAAATTATTATTATCTATAAGACAGACTATTATTAATATATTTACTTGTGTTTTAACAGCAATTGAAGATGAATCTAGAGTACCTACAATGTTAGAAGTCTTATCATCCATTCCAGGATTTAGTTTGGTAAAACCACGTAAACGTCCCGGATCTAAACGATTGTCAGCTGCTGCTCAATTGCAACAAGCAAAAGCTGAAGGTTGTGTTGATTTAGAAACACCAGACTCTGTTCTTACACAAGTTAATTTAAGATCGCTTTTGAATAAACAAACTTTTTCAATGCTCCCTCGTCTCTACCAACATAAACTTGTTCAATTGTTACCACATGTTGATCGGGAAAATTTAAGTGATACTCAATCAGATTTCAGGTGTGTAACTTGAGTTAAATATATCTTAGTAAATAAATTGGAAATAACTGAATATATTAAAAATAAAATAATAAATCTTTTTATTTTATAGGCCATTATTAAACTCATCTGTTTTAAATAATGAATTCTTTGCTCAAGCTTGTCTTGAATGGACCGATAGATTATCAGAAGGAGAATTTACACCTGAAAATCAGCAAAAAATGAAAATGGATATTGATCGTGAAAAAAGCAAACTAGATCCATTTAAAGTAAGTCATTAAATAACAATATTTAAGAGTACATTATGAATGTTTTATTAGTGTTTGGGTTCTTTTACTTTTATACATTATATTTTTTGTGTGTATGCAGTGAAATAAGAGTAAAACATTAAAACCACTTATTAAACAAATAGTTAACATGAAAATGGTTTTTATTACTTGCATATTTGAAAATATTTTAAGAGTTCTAAGAATATTTAGTTTTTTTGGTATATATAAGAATATTTTGTAAATAAAATTATGAGAAAAATTTAATAATTAATTTTAATTTTTAATTGTTATTTCTCTTAATTTTGAAGTATCAAATAACTATAGACATTTTTATTAATCATTTATTAACTCATTTAAAAAAATTATAAATTAGTTTCAAGTCATTAGCTGTACATCCAATAAATAATTATCAAAACAAAACATGGTTTAATATTACTACAGCATAATATTTTGTTATATGTTTTTTTTTTTAAAACATATATTTTCTTTTTTAGAGTAGTGAGTACAAAGAATATTTTTAGGTGTATTGGGATATTATTATCAACAATTTTTGGGTTATAAAAACTATGCTTTGAAAATTAGATTACATTTGAACAAGATTTTAATTACCTATAATCTATTCCATGTTAAGTAAATTGTTTTTGTTCTTGTCTTTTAGGACAACCATCACTTGAGTCAACTATGTAATTTAATGGATAATATGCAACATTTTTCTATTATTATAATTCTCTTGTAAAATCAATTGATAATTTACCATTCAATTATGTTGTTAATAATTAAGGAATTTTTTATTTTTAAAAGAATAAAGAAATTTTAATTTCTGAGGTTGTTTATTATGATTTATGAATTAAAAGTTATAAGTTGAAGAACATTTATGAAAAATGTATGCTGTTTTTTGATGCTCAATGTATTCAATGGTTAGGTAGATAATAATATTATAATTAATTATGTGTAAATAAATTAATTAATCTAACAAATTTAAAGAAATTATTAAGTTTTAATCTAATTTGAGCTTATATGATTAATTTTTAATTTCAGTTAAAGTATTTTGAACCTATATGGGGTGAAAATAAACTATCAAGTTCAAATGCTGCTGTTTCGGACTGGCGTAATCCTAAGCATAAAAAAACTGAAACTATCACTATTCCAGTAAACACACCTCCGGTTATTACAGTTACTAAGGATGTAACAATAAATGCAATAACAACAAAAAAAGAGATGACAACAACGACAACAACAAAAGAAATGACAACAACGACAACAACAACTACAATTACTACAACAACAGCAACAACTACAATACCAACCACATGTTCATCGTCTGATGATATTAAAAGTGAAGATAAAAAATTTGATTTACCATGGGATTCTGTTGATTCCACAACTGATTCTATGATAAAGCCATTAGTAGAGGATATGGATATACCAAAAGTAAATGCTTTTTTACACATATTGTAATCCATATTAATATTGGTTTTTAATGATAATTAATACAAATATAAATGGTATAATTTTAATAATTTAATCAAACTATTTTTTTGTTCTATACAGGATGAAGACATTGAAATAGATATTCCATTGAAAGATGAGTTCATAAATGATGTTGGTAAAATTGATGATGTTAATTTGGACGAAACATCAGTGATTAAAAACTGGTCTTCATTAATGAATGATGATCTGGGCCCATTAATTCCAGAATATGATAGTGTTTCTACTTCAAAAGAAAAAGAACAAAGTGAAAGTGAAGTACAATTGGAGTTAGAAGGTAAATTTAAATTTAAATTATTAAGTCTATTAATATATTAACTGTTTTATATGCAAAAATGTATTTTCAGTCACTTTAACTCCAAAAATAGATGATGTAAACTCAACAACTAATCAAATTCCATCGAACGAACCAAATGACAGTAATATGAATATTATACAAGAACTTCCAAAAACCATTTCTCCGCCTGTGGTTGTTCGAATGCCTAGTGTTATTCAACCTCTTGTTATTACTTCTTCTAACAGTTCACCATTACCCAGTACACCATCTTTATCATCTTTATCTCCTTTACTTAAAACTCCTCTAGAATCTAATATCCCTAATGATTTTTCATTTATCAACACAATATCTAATATATCGTCAGCTCCTTCTGATCGTCCAGTTCACCATACTTATGTGTCATCAATCAAATCACAAGTAAGATATATACATTTTTACATTATCATTTTATTGATGTATAAATTGAATCAAAAACTTTTATTACTTGTGTTTTTAAGGTGAGCTCAAGTAGTTGTACAACAAGTAGAACTAATAGTAGATCAACATTGAAGCAACCACCTGGTGCTATTAATTTAGAAAGAAGTTACCAAATATGTCAAGCTGTTATACAAAATAGTCCTAATCGTAATCAACTTAGGTGTCAACTGAAACCACCACCGTCAGTATTAATTGGCAAAAGTTCTTTGTAAGTAAATTAATATTTTGGGCATGAATATTGAATGATAAAGAATTTATTATTTAATCATATTTGATTATTTAACAATAGTATACGAAATGGACCAAAACCAATCAGAAACATAAATATTACGAACAGTTCACAACCTCTGGTTGTTAGACATGTCATTGCATCTTCTCGTGGCATTCCAGTTATGTCTGTTGGACCACCATATCCATCTGATGTAAGTATTAAACATGTTAATTATCATATTTATTTTAATTAATTGTTACTAAAAAAATGATTCTAAATTCCATTAAAACACTATTCCTGTGTTTAAATTAAAACTTAAAAGATTTGTACTTGTCTTTACAAATAGTCGAGTGTGTTTCAATAATTTAGTAATCTATACTCATTTTGTCTTTAATAATATTTTTGATTTTAGAATGTATTCATAATATAATTTTATTTGTGTTCTTCATTAATAATTACAACAAAAAAGAAATATTTATCAATATTTATTGTTAAGATAATTATTCTATGAAATTAATATTGTGTTTATTATAATTTTATAGCAACAGCAACTAACAGAAAAACAAATGGGGCAGTACCTGTTGGTTCAGAGGTCTGGTGGAATAACAGGTATACGCCGATCATCTAGTGCTCCTCCGACCAATAACAAAATAGCTCCAATTTTAAATGGTGGAAGACCAGCAAGTGTAGGTATACAAGTATCTACCTATGGTCAGTCACAACAAACTAATGATTGTTCTTGTAGTCTTAATGCTATGGTAGTATGTAAGAAATGCGGGGCATTTTGTCATGATGATTGCATTGGCCCTTCTAAACTTTGTGTTACATGTCTTATACGATAATAAAGCTCAAAGTATGATACTAAAAATATTATGCTAAACTGTAACACAAACTTAATTTTGTTCAGGCATTTTTCGTATATTTATTAAGTGTGTAGATGAAAATCTATTATTTTTATTTATTGACTTATTGCCTATATTTACTTTGTTTTATTTTTCTCAATCCTAATTATATTGTTATATATATGTATAAGTTGACCTTTTTGAAACTTAAGTATTGGAAAACATTACGGATTAATATTAATTCATAGTTTATTTAATTGTTCATTTTCATTGACCATAAAGTCCCCAATTACACAAAAGCCAGTATAACCAAGATTAAAATTACATGCATTACACTACAATTACCTTACATTCAAATTTAAAACCTCATGTTTAATTAATTATTTAATAATAAATTTAAAATAAAATGTACATAGATTTTACTCCCACCCTAACGATAATCACATGTACTTATAAGATAATTTTTAAATATCTGTTATATATTTTTAAAGTTTTAATTTTAATCATTACTAATTGGTAGTAACTATCCATAAAAATCAAAAAATTTCTCATAATAATCTAAACATTTTACATAACTGTTCTTATTGTATTATTTACTATAAGAACAATAGCTCATGGGATTATGTTATTAAGTAAATACAATTATAATTATAAATTAACTTAAAAAAAAAATAATAAGTAATACATCTTTAAGGTTGATTTTTCTAGAAAGCTAACTCTCACTAAAATAATTTATTTTGATTTTCTGTATGTAAATACCTACAATATTATAATAAAAATTACCTTGTTTAAGTAAAAGTATATAGTATTTTAATTATTAAACATTTAATCAAAGCACTTTGCATAATTCCAATGATTAAAATATTTCCAAAATATTTATTTAGATGTTCTTACTTATTAATATTGTTATGTATTAAAATTTATAATAACTTATAACAAGTACATAATTTATAATTATATTTGTTTTTCATTTGTCATTAAATATTATTCTGATAATTAATAAAACAAAGACGCCATGTTTTATATGACTTGTTACTTATACAATTATATATAAGTTTTAAGTTATCAATCTCAAATTTTCTAAGTTTTTTTTTTAAAAAAAACCTGATAATATATATTTTTATTAAAGTTTAATTTAATTGGTTATAATTAAAAGCATATATGAGTTAAGAGCTTAATTCAAACTTGTGTGGTGTACAAGACTATGTTTATAGATTTTTGTCAGTTATGTGATAATGTAGAGTACTTAGAAATGTTCTCATTTCTTCTCTAAAGCTCAAAAACTAATTTCAATAAAATTATTCTATAAAAATGTATATTATAAAATGGATTTAACATAGTTAAATACAAAAATGCTCCTTTCTCCTTCTTTAACACCGTAATAGTTCAACAATGTTAAAAAAATTTTGATAACTATCTTAGATATTATTTTGAATAATTCCATATATTATGTGCCTATATATTATATATTGATTCAAAGTAGACCATCATATTTTTTCTATTTCAGTTATTGAAGTCTACCATGTAATAAAATATGGAGTCAATGATACACAAAAATATGTAAATAACAATAACTAGAAAACTTATTAACTTATAGGTATATAATATATATATATATATATATATATATTTAAGGTTTAATTTTACTTTCACATGTCTCCAATGCTATAAAAATTAGGTAATATTTACCATCAATCAACTATCATCTAAGTACTAACCAGTTATGAGTTAGATATAACTATAAATATATTGAAATCAAATGATCTGTTATAAACTTTCCGAGCATTAGAAAATTAACTTTAATTTGCACTATTGTTTCGGTGATGGAATTGTTTTATCTTACTATATCCTTTTTTATTTATTTTTTTGAATTTTAATGATAAATCGAATGCATTAATACTAAAACCTATTTTACTATCCTTATGTGATTGTTAATAATTGTATTGTTGTGTAATATTTGTATTCTGTATGAAAATGTGTACTTAAGTGTTTGGAACTATACTTGAGTGTACATTATTATAATCAGTATACTCAACCAAAAACAGAGTTGACGAAATATTAATATTTTATTTTTTGTAATGTCCCTCTTAAGATAACTATATATTTTATTTGTAATGGGTACATAATAGGAAAACAAAAATCTAATCTGATATTAAGTACCCCATATTTGATAACATTTTTGTTAAGTTTTTGTTTTTTTATTTATTTACTTTTTTTATGATTATTGAACGTATCCTAAATTCAAGAAGTCTATATAAACATTTATATATTAAAACATAATATAAGATTTAATTATATTGTTTATTGTTTTCTTTAATATTATGTCTTCATATTACTATATTAACAATGTAACATGAATAAATGTCCACTGTAACCACATACTTAAACCATTCAGAAAAAAATGTTTACAAATTTTATGTTGATTATTATTTTTTTTTCATCTGATATAAATAAGATATTTGATGTTATAAAATAAAAATATATATGATGTTTTTTTATTTAGTTTTATAAAAATACCTATTAGATACTAAAAAATTAAGCATTTATTTAGGTTAAAAATAAACTGTACATAAATATATTGATTCTCATTCTGTTTATGCTATTATAATGATATTGTTAATTTACTTTATTATGAATAGGAATAATATACGATTATTAAGTGTATTGTATATGTGTTGAATTTTTTCCCTAAAACATTTGTATTCTAATTATCATAATATGGCACTATAGTATAAATAATAATTCATCAAATTGTTATTTTTTTTATCAATTTTAATGATTGCAACATTTTTTGATGAACTTACTCATTGAACAAAATTTGAAATATGGCTTTTGATAAAAAAACATTATATTTTAATATTAATATTTTTTCAACTATATAGTTACATGTATAATATAAATATATATTATACATATTATAAGATGATTGTATGACTGTGTACAGTAAGGAATAGGTGTGTACAAATTTTTTTTTTTTTTAACCTAAAATTAAATATTTTTGTGCAATACTTGCTTAACACATTGATAAAATTAGATTGGTTAACAAATTCTTGTGTAATTATTCTGTTAAAATGTATATAAAATAATTTATGTAAATAAAGTTAATAAATAAGTTAAAAGCATTTAAAGGTATGCAACTTTAAATAATTTTTTAATCAGTATAATACACATTTATTTTTTCAATGATGTGATCCACGGAAGAAGTGAGAAATATTTTTTGAGAAGGTTTTGCTCTAGATATACATTAAATTTAATTTACTATATTTATTTTAAAATTATTTTTCTTTAATTTCGGGGGATGTTTGAACACCCAAAACATCCCCAATGATGTGATCCATATTTATATTTCATATTCCGAAGTAGATATTTTTATAGGAATTTACTTTGTTATAAATTATAATAAAATGTTACGTTATAGATCACACTTCATGTAACTTATTGCAGTGCACTGGAGTTTGAATGAATATATTATATTACACTTCAATTTCTTTATAAAAATCTTGTTGGTATAATATTTTTTTGAAAGAACACCGTCATTATCATATTAAATAATGACATAGACAAATAAAAAATCATGTAAAATTAAAAATTTTGTGGAGATGCTTACTTAAAATCTTCCATGATTTAGTGATTTACGTCAGTAATTTTTAATGCATTTCATATTTAATTTTAAACTAGCAAAATAAATCAAGTAAATCTAACTTTCCATCTTATGAAAAGCTTTGAGTTAAAAAAGTTTTACTATATTAAAAACTTTTTGGTGAAACATTTTTTTTAAGTGTTTGACATCATGATTATATTCAATATGTTCATCACCTAGACCAAAATTACAAACTCTTCAAAAGATCTTATTTTAATTTAAGGGCTGTAAAAATGATGATTGTCTAAATCAGCATTAACAGTTCACACAGAGAGTAGGTACTTCAAATAGGTAACCTATGACAAGGATGTCATTTGTGTGTTGCAAGGGTAACTTGTAATTTAAATAAGATGTTCAAAGAATTGAAATTTATAAACCTTTAAATACAGTGGCATGTGGGGGGGTTATGAAGTGGAGGTGATGGGGGTTAAATCCTCCCCCATTCTATAAATTAGTATTCGATTAACATGGGAAATATCAAATAGTAGGTAGGTACGTTTTGGAAAAATCAATGTAATTAGCACTTTTGAATAAGTATCTAGGTACCTACATATTTTAAACTTTTATTGAGGACTGTAAATAAATTATTATGTATAGCCTCAAACCGCGAATTCTTCTAAAATTAATTTATCTTTGGGTCTATAAAATATTATAGTACTAATTTATATTCAAAATCTTGTAATTTTACATTTGTTTCAAACGGACATATTATGTATTAACTACTATGTAAAAGTTTCATTTTAGATACAATTAACAAGTTTTAAAAGATACAAAATACCTACAAGTATTTTAGGTACTAAACATCTCTGACAGTACTAATCCTAGATAAACTATTAACTAATAATGATCGCAAGAAATATTTAGAAAAATGTTTGGTCAAACGTATTCAACTCTTCAACTTATTTACAATTAATGTTAGGCTTATAAAATAATAGGTATAATAAATCAGTACTTACAAGTAACAATAATTCCATTGTGCTGAATATGAATGATATAAGTCCAAAATTTAAAAAAAAAGTTTGTGTGTTTAATGTCGAAAATATTAAAAAAAAAAAAAATAATAATAAATAAAAGATTATTAGCGTTTAGCATGCCATAGACAATCGTAATTATTTAGTAATATATTATAGTCGTACACTAAACATCGAATAATATTACCCACTGTGTTAACTATAATAAGTTAATACATTGAAGACTGAAGTTTCATAAAAATGGAATAAAAATTAAATTGTGTTCTTTAGATAGTTTTACAGACTGTAATTTGTAGCAATAGGCACATCAGTTTTAAAGAATGAATGTTATAGAAATTTTAATATATTAAAACAATTGCAAGATTTGCATCATAGAAACATAAATTAAAATATTATAATATATAATTAAGTGTGTCAATTTTTCGCTAAATTAAAAAATATTTGTTATATTACACTTTTAGATTCTGAACGGAGCGATGAATGTATTGATTTTACAATGTTGTGTGTTTTCTTTTCTGTTTGTGTACACGAGAATGTGTCGAAATAATACTTCAATTTCAAACTATAGGGGTGATTTCAGATAGAAAAATGAATTTAGTTGGTGCATTGGGGAGGTCATTTTTTAATTTGCCCAATAGTTTTCAAAAAAATCAAGAAAAACAAAAAATATGACGGAAAAACGGGAATTTTTACGCAAAACCAGTTTTCGACCAAATCGATTTTTTAATATGGTTGTAATTCAAAAACTAATCACTATAAATACTTGACATTTTCACAAAATGTTTATGTCAGTGTTATCTACATACAGTTAAATTTTCAAAAAATGTTGACTTTTTTTAATTATTTAGAGACCACTGAAATTTTCGATTTTTTGACAAATTTTTTTTTGAAGTGTCTATAAAAAAATTTTGGGTAACAAAAAAAACTTGATCATTTAATACAAGGTTCCTTATGAGTTGTTCTTATTGTAGCTAAAAAATATTTAAAATCGTTAGTCACAATTTTTTTTTATAAGCGTTTATACGAGTTCGTAGTTCAAATTTTTAAGAAATCTATCGAAAACGCGAAAATTTGCTAGTAATTGTGAAGTTGAAAAATCATAAAATTGTTTTTGTTTATAACTAAGGATTAAAAATACAACACTAAGTTTTCCATAAGTTTTCCTTCAAGTAGCTATAGAGAAAATTCATAGCATCATTATAGGAAAAATTTTAAGTGTGTTTGAATTTTAAATTTTTAGGAAATAGCGTAACGATAACGATTTATCCTCAAACGATTTTAAATATTTGTTACTTATCAAAAAATATAAGTCGTAGATACTTGAAAATTTTACCAGTTATTAAGATTGTCGTTTTTCTTTACGTGATTTAATTTTCAAAATATTTTGACTTTTTTTGAGCTATTTATAGACAACTAAAATGCATAAAAAAATAAGTAATTGTCATATGAAATAATGTTAATCGGCAATCATAGTCGTAATCGATATTTTATTATCTTAGTTAATGTATTTATTTCCTATTATTGATCTAAGCCCTATTTAAGGCCATATTTGGAAAAACTGTTTATTCCTACAAGTATACCTACCTATAATACAACCTAAACCTATTAATTTATTTTAATATTAATCGAAACTATAAAAATATAATATTTTTTTCTTATATCATAATATACAATAGTATGTACTTAAAAAATGTTTAAAAAACGAAACATCGAAATATGCACTAAAAGATGAAATATGCAATTAAAATTTTTTAAATAAACCTTTAAAATAGAAAAATGTCAAAATAATTCAAAAATATGCACTAAAAAGTTTCATTTTATGCAACATATTTCATTATGTCACGAAACAAATTTTTTGCTCACTTAGCATTTTATCATACAATCAACCAGAATAAATTTGTAAATACAATAAATACATATATTAAAGTAGTATATATGTGA